>JASANF010008675.1:0-57669 GCA_030248245.1 Trissonchulus sp. WLG1_4
GAATTAATAAAAAAATAAAATAAAAGTCTGTATGAACTAGTCAGCAAGTTGGATTTGTCCAAAAAACCCAATTACCTGTTTTGATAATCCAACCAAGCGGAAACTATATCAAGCCAATCAGAATTAGTCACGGAATCACGTGATAAATTGAGGTAGGAGGGCTCAAAGATCAACTGCCAAAAGCCACCACAAACCAGCGCACTTGTTGGCCAAAAAACTGCAGCTTTTTCACCAGGGTTTTTTTAGAAAAATCCAAAAAAGTGGTGTCAATTCAATAAATTTACAGAATATACGCACGTCGTATAAATATTCGACGGGACAGAGAGGCACCTGTACGCGGTTTCTGTGGGGCTGGCCGGCCGCAGACTGATAGCGAAGCTGGTTTCTGGATGCCTTTATATACGCACATAGGTTATATACATGCGCATATAGCATATGTACGTATATGCGTGTCTATTGTCATTATGCATATATGTATGCAACAGTGGTATGGTGCTGTGTTGCGTAACTGCAACCCACCTGTGCTGCTACATATATGCATAATGAAATGCTTTATCTGCTTTCCACATTCACGTAGGCACATCTGGGACCATTGGCTGATATATATTCGCATACCAGCACACATACATATATAGATGATAGATAGTCTTGGAACCAGTGTTGAACTGAACTTGGGAATGTGAATGCTTTGAAGCTATTCAGTGGCTTTATATCATCATACCAAGAGTACATAATAGTGTCTCACTCTTATAGAAGAAGACGGCTCTATGTGATCAGCAACCGAGCTTGCTAATGGCTTCACATTTACGGTCTTGTCTTTAGTTGGTGGCAGAGCAAATAGAACCCATTCAACTGGCTGCTTGTGAAAGCACCCGCAATAAGCTATATTTATTGGGCTAAGGGCAGGTAGGTCAATAAGATGACAGCTGTGCTCTGGCTCACGGTAACCTGTCAACCTGCTCTGACGTGCAACATGTCAAGCAGTCATAACTTTTGCTCTAACTTTGCAGCGTGATAACATGTAGCTGACCCTAACCGAAAATGAATGGTGCACTAATTTATTGATAAACGTTGGATTTTGCACGAATACGATTGCTTTCACTAAGGGACCGTCTCTTACTAGACTGATCATTTCAGACAATGACTAAAGCCAATGGCATAGACGACTTTGTCGTTAAGATTACTGTCAAAAATACTTGTGAACTTATTTGGCAGCTAAGTATGATTACTCCTGAAAATTTGCAAATTCTCAACGGTCATAGTTAAACCCTGTCTTAAACATTGTCTTTGCCGTTACCTAGGATGTGTTTTCCATTGGGTAAGGATTGCCCCCACCTTAACTTTACCAATTATAATGCTGACTTGAAGTCACGTGACAGCATCAGCTACGAAAATAGGTAGTATATAATGAGCATAAGACAAGCATTGGTGTAAAAATAAACTGGTCTTAATTGCGTCTGCAAACTTTAACGTTTTGACGCAACATTTGTAATAACGTTCAACTACACACAAGTTAGTTGCAAACTTATTCAAAAGAATTAAAGACGAAACAATATTGAAGCCTAAAACCACCACATATGGGTTGTGTGTTTAAAGTGTTTTTTCCAGAATAAACCAGCCTCCTACGTAATGTTGCTGTGAAATTCCATCTATACAAGCCATCATTCAACTGCAAACGTGATAGATGGGCTTTAAAGTAGTGTTTTTTAACGGAAAAGCGTATGTAACTTCAAAAAAACAATAGCGACTGGGAGCTGAACAAGACAATACTTGAGACTTGAGACTAAATTTTACTTATTACATATTACTTATTTTTAGTTAAGACTAAAAGTTGGTGCGTGTTGTTATGTACATTATATAAGTGAATATAGAGGCTGTATAATCTTTGAATTAAGTTAATATGGAGGCTGTATGATCTATTTGAAATTTGACATCTAGGATCAACAAACTGGAACAAACTTAAATTATATAACAAATCTTAGTAGCTTTTGCGAACTAGACTAGAGTTAGTTTTAGTTCACAGTAAAAAGTTGGATTAATCATGTCTGAAACTGGCATTCTTAAACCTCCAGATGAAGTGGACTTTATTTGATAATGAATTTTAGTCTGATGAACAAACTTAGCTACATATGTACAAGCGCTAATATCAGTCCTCGTAATTTGGTGGTCGTAATGGACTAAACCTATACAATGAATTTTTTAACTCATTTAGGCAGTTACTGTATTTCCCAGTGCAAGGGACACTGTTAAACATAGTGGTGTGAAATGTTGAGTTATTCACTTGCCAAAATAGCCCTTCAACATGCCAAGAAGTTGGTAATTACCTAGTGTTCTTGAAGAAAAGTTATTCAGAATTAAAGAGCTATGATCACATGTTTCTGCAGATTTGAATCACGTGTAATTCGCAGAACCAAATAAGACTGACTAAATCTTGAAATAAGCAGCAGTTTTAAGCGGCAAAACGGACTAGCAAATCTTCAAAAGTACATCTATCGCAACTTTTCCGGTTTCGACTAGGGTTGCAAAACACGACGCACGCTCCACTAAAAAAACTCAAAGTCTGACAGACTGGATAAAAAATAACTGGGTTCTGTCGAAATGAAACGCTCCAAAAACTTTTGTTTTTTACCGCAAAATAAGAAAACTTTTTTGTTTCCATATATGACTGACTTGAAAGATATGGGAAGACAAATTCTGCGCAGCAAAAACATACTGAGAATATCTGTTAAACTAACAAGTTCTTTGGTGGAATAACAACTTGGATAAACTGGACTGAAAAACGGTGTAGCGACAGACTATTCGAAAGTTCCAATATTTTATCATAAACTGTGATCGTGAAAAGAAATTTTGAAGGGGGGAGGCAGATACTAGAAGAAAAAATCCAACATCTCTGAAATTAAGCTGGGCTAAATGGGATGATTTGTGGTTTTTTGCGTAAATTTTTGATATTTATTTGGGGTGTAGGGACAAATTTTAGGGGGTTATTGCCCCCCTAGCAGAATTTTTTGCTGAGTAACAAGCTGTTTAAACCAGTTTTGGTCCGTAAAAACGTAGAGTATGTACTTTATGAATATGTGGGGAAAAGTTGAAAAACTAGCCAAAACGCAATTTTAAAAATCTGTCACAATATCGTCTTTTCAGTCCATGGAATTTTCTGCACTGTATATAAAATGTAAATTCATAACCGTTAGAAATTTAAGGAGGGGGGATGTTTGTTAAAAAACATTATTCTATGATGGTAAGTGCCCAAAAATTGTTGTCCATAACCAAAAATTACTAAAAAATAAGAAAATTCGGAGCTTAATAGCATACACCCAAGTGAGGATCGATTCATACTTACAAGCCGTCTGTCGAAAAACATGTAGAACATTAGAAAGAATGCCATGTAACTACACAGATGCAGACGTTAGATTAGCGACACCAGTTTTTCAACGGTAGAATTTCAAAAGAATTTAGCACAAACTTTTCATTTTTGTTACAATATTAATGTCTTGGACTCTTCAACTGTGAACAAAATGTCCAGATGGGAAAATTCTGGTTGTTTGATTGTCCATTAGTGACGTAGCAAATGTCATTTGGTCTAGTGGACTTTTGCAAACCAGTGTCGCTTAGCAGAATACCTCTAGGAGACGGAATATAGTTAAAATTCTGCGTCAGTTTGACGAAGGTTGCACAGATGAATTATAATAAGTGAAAACTGCACACCTTGAACTGATTTTGTCGGATCCAGGATACACAAAAAACCTTGAGGAAAATTGCAAAGTTTAATGTAGGAAACGTCATCAAATTTATAAACATACTAACCTATTAAATACAGTTTTCGCCGAAAACGATAGACTGTGCAAAGTATGTACCGCAGAAGCATACATAAGAAATTGATGTAGTGTACAATTTGAGATCAATCGACATTTCCGTTCAGACGACAACTGGAAAAAATTAAAAGAAAAAGAAAAAAGGAAAAAAGGAATTTCGCAACTTGGGCTAAAACCCACAATAATGTCCACTTAGTCGGCAACATTGCTAAAACCACACCACTGATAAAAAGTTTTTCGCTTGTGGGGTGTTATTTTTGTATTGGTATTTCACGTAGGCACATCTGGGACCATTGGCTGATATATATTCGCATACCAGCACACATACATATATAGATGATAGATAGTCTTGGAACCAGTGTTGAACTGAACTTGGGAATGTGAATGCTTTGAAGCTATTCAGTGGCTTTATATCATCATACCAAGAGTACATAATAGTGTCTCACTCTTATAGAAGAAGACGGCTCTATGTGATCAGCAACCGAGCTTGCTAATGGCTTCACATTTACGGTCTTGTCTTTAGTTGGTGGCAGAGCAAATAGAACCCATTCAACTGGCTGCTTGTGAAAGCACCCGCAATAAGCTATATTTATTGGGCTAAGGGCAGGTAGGTCAATAAGATGACAGCTGTGCTCTGGCTCACGGTAACCTGTCAACCTGCTCTGACGTGCAACATGTCAAGCAGTCATAACTTTTGCTCTAACTTTGCAGCGTGATAACATGTAGCTGACCCTAACCGAAAATGAATGGTGCACTAATTTATTGATAAACGTTGGATTTTGCACGAATACGATTGCTTTCACTAAGGGACCGTCTCTTACTAGACTGATCATTTCAGACAATGACTAAAGCCAATGGCATAGACGACTTTGTCGTTAAGATTACTGTCAAAAATACTTGTGAACTTATTTGGCAGCTAAGTATGATTACTCCTGAAAATTTGCAAATTCTCAACGGTCATAGTTAAACCCTGTCTTAAACATTGTCTTTGCCGTTACCTAGGATGTGTTTTCCATTGGGTAAGGATTGCCTTAACTTTACCAATTATAATGCTGACTTGAAGTCACGTGACAGCATCAGCTACGAAAATAGGTAGTATATAATGAGCATAAGACAAGCATTGGTGTAAAAATAAACTGGTCTTAATTGCGTCTGCAAACTTTAACGTTTTGACGCAACATTTGTAATAACGTTCAACTACACACAAGTTAGTTGCAAACTTATTCAAAAGAATTAAAGACGAAACAATATTGAAGCCTAAAACCACCACATATGGGTTGTGTGTTTAAAGTGTTTTTTCCAGAATAAACCAGCCTCCTACGTAATGTTGCTGTGAAATTCCATCTATACAAGCCATCATTCAACTGCAAACGTGATAGATGGGCTTTAAAGTAGTGTTTTTTAACGGAAAAGCGTATGTAACTTCAAAAAAACAATAGCGACTGGGAGCTGAACAAGACAATACTTGAGACTTGAGACTAAATTTTACTTATTACATATTACTTATTTTTAGTTAAGACTAAAAGTTGGTGCGTGTTGTTATGTACATTATATAAGTGAATATAGAGGCTGTATAATCTTTGAATTAAGTTAATATGGAGGCTGTATGATCTATTTGAAATTTGACATCTAGGATCAACAAACTGGAACAAACTTAAATTATATAACAAATCTTAGTAGCTTTTGCGAACTAGACTAGAGTTAGTTTTAGTTCACAGTAAAAAGTTGGATTAATCATGTCTGAAACTGGCATTCTTAAACCTCCAGATGAAGTGGACTTTATTTGATAATGAATTTTAGTCTGATGAACAAACTTAGCTACATATGTACAAGCGCTAATATCAGTCCTCGTAATTTGGTGGTCGTAATGGACTAAACCTATACAATGAATTTTTTAACTCATTTAGGCAGTTACTGTATTTCCCAGTGCAAGGGACACTGTTAAACATAGTGGTGTGAAATGTTGAGTTATTCACTTGCCAAAATAGCCCTTCAACATGCCAAGAAGTTGGTAATTACCTAGTGTTCTTGAAGAAAAGTTATTCAGAATTAAAGAGCTATGATCACATGTTTCTGCAGATTTGAATCACGTGTAATTCGCAGAACCAAATAAGACTGACTAAATCTTGAAATAAGCAGCAGTTTTAAGCGGCAAAACGGACTAGCAAATCTTCAAAAGTACATCTATCGCAACTTTTCCGGTTTCGACTAGGGTTGCAAAACACGACGCACGCTCCACTAAAAAAACTCAAAGTCTGACAGACTGGATAAAAAATAACTGGGTTCTGTCGAAATGAAACGCTCCAAAAACTTTTGTTTTTTACCGCAAAATAAGAAAACTTTTTTGTTTCCATATATGACTGACTTGAAAGATATGGGAAGACAAATTCTGCGCAGCAAAAACATACTGAGAATATCTGTTAAACTAACAAGTTCTTTGGTGGAATAACAACTTGGATAAACTGGACTGAAAAACGGTGTAGCGACAGACTATTCGAAAGTTCCAATATTTTATCATAAACTGTGATCGTGAAAAGAAATTTTGAAGGGGGGAGGCAGATACTAGAAGAAAAAATCCAACATCTCTGAAATTAAGCTGGGCTAAATGGGATGATTTGTGGTTTTTTGCGTAAATTTTTGATATTTATTTGGGGTGTAGGGACAAATTTTAGGGGTTATTGCCCCCCTAGCAGAATTTTTTGCTGAGTAACAAGCTGTTTAAACCAGTTTTGGTCCGTAAAAACGTAGAGTATGTACTTTATGAATATGTGGGGAAAAGTTGAAAAACTAGCCAAAACGCAATTTTAAAAATCTGTCACAATATCGTCTTTTCAGTCCATGGAATTCTCTGCACTGTATATAAAATGTAAATTCATAACCGTTAGAAATTTAAGGAGGGGGGATGTTTGTTAAAAAACATTATTCTATGATGGTAAGTGCCCAAAAATTGTTGTCCATAACCAAAAATTACTAAAAAATAAGAAAATTCGGAGCTTAATAGCATACACCCAAGTGAGGATCGATTCATACTTACAAGCCGTCTGTCGAAAAACATGTAGAACATTAGAAAGAATGCCATGTAACTACACAGATGCAGACGTTAGATTAGCGACACCAGTTTTTCAACGGTAGAATTTCAAAAGAATTTAGCACAAACTTTTCATTTTTGTTACAATATTAATGTCTTGGACTCTTCAACTGTGAACAAAATGTCCAGATGGGAAAATTCTGGTTGTTTGATTGTCCATTAGTGACGTAGCAAATGTCATTTGGTCTAGTGGACTTTTGCAAACCAGTGTCGCTTAGCAGAATACCTCTAGGAGACGGAATATAGTTAAAATTCTGCGTCAGTTTGACGAAGGTTGCACAGATGAATTATAATAAGTGAAAACTGCACACCTTGAACTGATTTTGTCGGATCCAGGATACACAAAAAACCTTGAGGAAAATTGCAAAGTTTAATGTAGGAAACGTCATCAAATTTATAAACATACTAACCTATTAAATACAGTTTTCGCCGAAAACGATAGACTGTGCAAAGTATGTACCGCAGAAGCATACATAAGAAATTGATGTAGTGTACAATTTGAGATCAATCGACATTTCCGTTCAGACGACAACTGGAAAAAATTAAAAGAAAAAGAAAAAAGGAAAAAAGGAATTTCGCAACTTGGGCTAAAACCCACAATAATGTCCACTTAGTCGGCAACATTGCTAAAACCACACCACTGATAAAAAGTTTTTCGCTTGTGGGGTGTTATTTTTAATAATGTAATTTTGCCAGCTGAACGGTTTTGTGACTATAGTATAAATCGACCAATAAGGCAGGAAAGAACCCATATATATATAGGTTCCATATTTGTCAATTTTCGACCACTGCACAAAACTGTCTACCAACTCGAAACTGATTTTCGGTGTGTTAGCTAACATAATGTAGACTAAAACGACACAAATACTTGTGTAAACAGTAATAGTAGTACTGTCACTAATAAAAGTGTGTCCCCAAAAATTTGTCCCCCCGGACACTTTTATCTGATTAAAAGTGTCCCCCGATGGAAGTGTCCCCCTTTGGATAAATGTGTCCCCCCTCCCGAACACTTTTATCTGGACAAAAGTGTCCCCCCACTAAAATTGCCATTGATGGTTCAGGTTCAGCTTCTGGTTTGACTTCTGGTTCATCTTCGACTTCTGGTCATGTTCCAACTTCTCGTTCAGGTTCCAACTTCTGGTTCAGGTTTATGTTCATCCGCTTGTTAATGTTCAACCTCCGCTTGTTATGTGTGCATCCTGAACCTGAACCAGAAGTTGCACCGGAACTAGAAGTTGAACCTAAACCTGAACCAGAAGTTGGAACCTGAACCAGAAGTTGAAGCTGAAGCAGAAGTCGAACCAGAAGCTGAGCCTGAACCATCAAAAGCAATTTCAATGGGGGGACACTTTTATCCTGATAAAAATGTCCAGGGGGACGAATGTTAGGGGGGACACTTTTATCCGTGACAGTTAGGTATCCCGTAATTTTGCCGGATGACCAGACATATGTACGGCTGCAAGTATGAATCTATGTTTACGCAGTAAATAATGATTTCTAGACTTGATATTCCCGCCGCAGCGCAGGGTGGGTATAATTAGTCTTTATCTTTTCAAAAATTTCTAGGCTCAGAAAATTCTAGAGAATATGTCAAATCAGCAAATGTAGAAACAACAAGTCCCACAAAAAACTCTGCAACAAAAACTGTATACTGTTTGTCCTGTAAAATACGCAACAGCGCGCACTATAGTTGTGTACTGATTGAAAAATCGGAAGCCTGCACAATAATCAAACCGAATTTTCTCGTCTAAAAACGGTTACAAAATTGTGGTGGGTGTACTACTTTTGTTACGTAGGTGCCTTCTGGTTTCTTGCGGCAAAATAATCTCTTCACAAATCACAGTTACATAACAATTTTGAAATTACACTGAATGAAGGTACAAGAAATTGGCATCGACTTGTTACGTAAATGTCTACCAAAACTTGGTACATAAATTGCAAGTTTATCGTAACAGCTTGACTCTGTGTTTTCTTTGAGCTTTAACTTTCAATTTAAAGGGTTAGGGTTAAGGGTCGATTTATACTTATAGCCAGTAGTATAGGATGAGTTTTTCAGGATGAAAAACTCACCGTATACTACTATAGTCTTTATACTTATACTTTATTTATACTTAATTAATAAAATAAAGGCTTGAAAAAACTGTGCGCAATAATTTTAATGTCCGAACAAAATTACATTATCATGTGTACATTACTTTCAGAGATAGAAAGTTGCGCTTTCTGAGATTTCTTGCTTACACATTAGCGGCTGAACGGACAAATGACTGTTGTGGACAAACAATTGGGGACTACGAACCTGTCCCCATTCCATAGAAATTACAAGGAACAACATTCATTTAAAATTCTCAGCTTCGTTTATTTACATCTACACTACCGACCAAAATGACTTGCTACAGACGCTGGAGTCAAATCGGAGGCGGTGGCGGAGACAATGTATATAGTTAATTTATATATTGTAACTCCGGAATCAAGAGACTCCGACTCCGCGTGGACTTTGGAGCCTGTAGCAAGTAATTTTGGCCGGTACTGTAATCAGATCTTGGCAATAACAGAAGTGCATAAATACGAAACAGTCGACATTTCTCTATTATGACCATAGCCGGATATGGTCGAATTAAAAGTATGGTATTTAAAAAATAAAACAATGTGCTACAAACAAAATGAAAAAAAACATTTGTGTAGCTTTTACCCGAAAACAAAAGAAATACATAGGTAGAGATAGGTAGAATAAATTTTAACGACATTGGAGTTACAAATTTTACTGCATTTGATTTCTTAATTTTCTACTTTAATATCACTATAAAATACTTCCTTTGTAGAATGACAACAGAATTTGTGGGAAAACAATAAAATTATATTTCTCAAAGAACTTTGATAAACTTTTCTTTTTCGCAATGATTACTAAACTGGGATTATTTATACACAGTAACATATTATTACATTGCTTTTATTTAGAGATTCTTGAATGATTTTAAAAGAGCATATAAATTAGTCAAATTGAAACCGGATTTTGCCGTAAAAAATTCTGTAATAGTTCTTAGCCGTAAAATATAATACAATCTGCTAAACTACATTTGTATACATAAATTATTTTAATTCGACCAAAACTAAATGCCAGAAGTAACATTCTGAAACGGATAGGTATTTAAAATATAGTCGAAATATTATAAACATTAAAACCTATGAAATTTGTCATAAAACAAATGTATTTTTTCTACCAGCGACAAAATATCGAATAAAACAGTTAAAATTTAAGAAATAAGTAAGTTAATCAAAAGTCACGTCTTTTTACAGTACCCGTGACAACTTTTAACCTAATGATCCTACTAAAATATAATTTAAAAAAGATTTGATTTGAATTTAATTTCAACCACAGTGCAATTTCACCACAGCGCCTATCTAAAACTGTATATACAATCTATTCTAAGTAGTATTCATCTTGAAGTGACTTTATTAGTGACTTAGTTACGGTCAGAGAGTGCTAATAACCAAATATATAAATTGAAATCTAGTCTGCTAAATCTATGTCTAGCCTTAACATAAGCGTCGATCACACTATCAGCCGTATGTCAGATCAGCTGACATGATGATGAAAAAAAAACCAGCAGCCCGTGACGTAATCGTTTTGTAACTTCATTCACTGAACAGACATCACGATTATATCGACCTTTGATTTGTAAAGTTGTCGGCTGAACGGACATATGGCTGTAAGTATGAATAGATCTTTTGGTATCTAAGATCAGCTTGTGGCGTGATTATTTCGTAATTTTGTCGGCTAAACGGACACACAGCTGTGACTATGAAAGGACCCTTAGACGTACGGGTGACGTGGCATGTTTGCGCTCGGTGCTGCGTCTGTGGCGCCGTTGATCCTCGCGCTGCCGCTGCTGATTTCCTCGATGATTTCTGTTGTCCAAACGCATGACATGAATGGAATTACGCAATCTGATAATTAATGCACGCTGAAATTACAAATACAGTCACAGAGAATATAATGTATATATTATATTATATATATATATATATATATATATATATATATATATATATATATATATATATATATATATATATATATATATATATATATATATATATATATATATATATATATATATATATATATATATAAAGTCGACCGGGCAACGGTATAACAGTTTAGCAGGCTGAATTGTGCAAAACGAACGTCTGATCCGATTAAAACAAGGCTTTAAATTCAGAAAATATCGCTAATAATCTTGAAAATCAGAGAACCTTTCACATTACCATTCATAAAACAGCTTCTAAAAAAACTACTGAAACTCCGCGCTATAAAATAGAATTACTAAAAAGATTCACTTTCCCGCTAGCTTTTGGAGAAATAAATCACTGAAGGTTGTTGGAAGTAAAAAACCTAAAAAATTAAATCAGCTTTCAATGAATTTTCAATGAAGCCGCAGCCTTCACACAGAAGAGCAAAAAGTTCTTGCATTTCTGCGACTTCTAGAAAATAAAAGACAGGAAAAGCTAGCTGCTAAGAAATGTAGGTTCTAGGTCGGTCAAAGAAGCGCAAATGTAAAATGGAAGAAGTCAGCCGAAAGGAATAAAATTATATTTGCCAAGATTCAGCGCAAAAAGTCAGTAAATTTTGTTCCATATGCCAGACTGGAGAGAAACTGAACGAACACAGCGACCCATTATATAGTCCCGTATAGCCTATTGACACATGGAAACTCTAAAAGGGAGGACTCACGCTATATATGAGTTCCATGAAGCAAAGAACTCGTGTCGTAGTGAAATCAATAATTTGTTCAGTTTCATTCTAGAATTCTCTATGAATGACGTCAAAGGCTCATGCTGCACTGCTCCATACGGTCTTATATAACCCTAACACCCTCCTATTTGGATAAAGCTTTCAGGCAGTTGTCCCGGGTTTTGATGAAACTAGTTCAGTGAAAACTAAACCTTAACGTCCAAGTAATGACGCAAGAACCTTCAGTTCTGCAGAATACGCGTTTAAAGCTGTCAAAATCGAAAGCTATCGTTGCCAAAAACCGGGGGTTTTCCAACTTTTTACGGAAGTTGATCGGAAAAAAGCTTGTTCTTGATGTATACAGCACAACAGGTCTTTAATTTTGATTTTGAACAATAACACTGAGCTTATGCTCCATCTTTGGCCAGTGCGTTTGTGTAACGTCCGTTTTAGTCCAACAACGCAGCCGTCACATGTGTTTAGCAGTATTTTCTACGTCAGTTCACATGGGTTCAGTCTTAATTTACACGGGATGACGAAAATAATTTTACGTGTTGTGAAATGCCAGTTGAAAAAATGGAATGCAAAAAAATTACATCATGGACGGAATCGAACCCTATGTCACTAGATATACAGTCAAACCCGCTACCTTCTGAGCAAACGGGTCGGACATGTTCTAGTCATAAAGTATGATTATTGTTATCAATAAAAAATAATCATTGATTTTATTGTGACAGTTAGCAAATTTGTACGATCAGTAATCATTACCCACCATTAACTGTGAAATTAAACAAGAACAGAAACTAAAAAAAAATTTTGTAACAAAATACATTGATATCTGTCATCCTTAAAACTTTCGAATGAGCACCAGATTTCATGCAGATAAACTGAAGATTGTATCTTTTAAGTATCGTAGCCGAAATAGCGCAGCTGGGAGAGCGTTAGACTCAAGATCGGGAAGTCCGTGGTTCGATCCCAGGTTACAGTACGATTTTAAATTAATTTTGCCATTTTTAAGAATTCGTTTTGCTAAATATTGGAGCTACTAAGTCAGCACTCAGCAGGCGCATTTTGTTATCTTTTACCAAAACTTGTGTGTGTTCATGACAATAAATTAATTACATGACACTTTGTAAAAGTTATTTTGAGGCAGATTCTTAAAATGTATTGACTAAATTAAAATTTTACTTATCAAACAACTTAATTCAAAGATGAAGTGATTTGAATTTGAATGTTTTATGTACCTAATAGCGGACCAGCTGAAAGCTACAAAAGTACGAAAACACATTTTAAGGAAAGGCGTTTTATTCATTTTAAGCACCAGCCCCAGGTAGGTATACCGTATAAATCCGATAAATCCAATTTTGGATAAGACCCTTAGTGTCAATTATAGACGCAATAGTTTTTAGTGCGCACAAATTTGCACTCAGCCCCTTAATTTTTTGTCGCAGTTTTAATTTTTTGACGCGTATTATGTCTTTGAAATAAAACACAACGCGAAAACAACACATAAATTCATAAACCAATCAACAAGAACTATTAATTTAAGACATCTGATTACGTAAAAGGCTAATTAACATAATTCCTAATTATACAACTAGATCTGTTAGTAAGATGACATTAACTTACGCGATAAACAATAAAGCATCAAAATATAATGTAAAAATTATTCATTTCGTTGTTTTGTTTTTCATAAGTTATCGTTTATTATTTATTCATAAGTTATCGTTTAGTTTTCATCAGTTATTATTTTTTATAGCGTTATCTTGTAATGAAATTATGTGCAAATCATATAAAAACTAAAATAGCTTTGGTAATAAAAGAAAAAAGTAAGTGTAAGACCACGGTTTAAGAAAATCTACGAATTTCTTAACGAATCAGGAGACATTTCGTAGTGACGCAAACTGCAAGCGCCAAGCATGGTTTCGTAAAATCATCTCTGTGACATCCACCCTTAAAGTTTTCGAATTTTGTTCATTGTAGCAGTTATAGGTGCTCTAACACATATGCACAAGGTTACTTAGGAAACTGTACTGTACTGTACTTAGGAAACACGTACAACTGCAACCATGAATCGCCGCTAAGTACAATACAGCTTAAAATAATTAATACATACTCAAGCTACACTAGGCTTAAATTAAAAGTACAAATAGGTAATGCAAGAAGGTCAGAAAATAGAACAGATCATTAGGCATTACTCTAGAAGACTCGGAAAATGAAAAAAATTAATTGCACAAGACAGACCTACTGCTTTGACGTCAATCCAATGAGAAATAATGACACAATACTATGTTCAAGTAGAATAGCTTGCTTTTAATGACATTCAGATTGTGTAACGTTGAATCTGAGTAGGTCGCATCCTAAAGAACTGATTCAATATTCAGCAGGATAGATTAAAAAGATAAAGAAAAACTTTTCCGGTGTTACAGCCAAAATTATTATTACTTTTTGCGATTCCCCCGCCAATATATTTTCCTTTCGCGATAATTCCACATTTTTAACCATTTTTTGAAGCCGACAAGTGCAAAAACATGCTTAAAGCTGCCATTTCTACGTTTTAATTCATTTAACTTTTTGGATGTCATGACAAAACTAAAATTTTTCCAAGCTAATAACGCATTTTTATTTTTTACTGCTGTTTTGTTACTTTAATTTTGTGCTTTTTGTTCTAATTGGACGCAGGCGAGTGTAACTGAAATAGGATATAAGTGTCATACTACAAAGACAATCACTTTTGAAAATACTAATTAATTAAATGCGTCAAGCTCCCTAATAAGTGAATGAACATGGATAGGATTCATTGTATTTCCGGCTATTCTACGCATTGTAAAAACATGACAGTTTTTTCCACAAAAAATTGAACCCAGTATTGATTTTGAGGCCTCAAAATAGATTTACTAATAAAAAAATGCTAGCATTCTTTTACGCTGTATGCAGTCAAAATTGCACTTTGCGTAGTATAGCATATATACAGTATGCGTAGTATAGCATATATATATATATATATATATATATATATATATATATATATATATATATATATATATATATATATATATATATATATATATATATATATATATATATATATATATATATATATATATATATATATATATATATATATATATATATATTGCAAAAAAGTTGTCAATTCGTTAATGGTAACGAACTTTCGTTACCAAATAGGGACGAAGATTTGTCCAAAGGGACCAGGCTTTGTAAGTTTTGTTGTGTGGCAGTGTACGTTCAGAATTAGGCCACTGAATTCTGAGATCCACTCTTAATGAAAAAGACAGTTTAAAAATCAGTTGACTAGAATAAACTACCCAAGTTTTACAGCGCCGTATCGGGTAACGTGGGGTGCAAAATGGCTTCTCAGCGCATTAAAAGGGTTAGCTGATGTTTTTAATTTCAAAAATGGCTGTGACTTTTGTGAAGATTCAAACCTAAGCCTAGTTGGTTGATTATAATGATGGTATATTCTGAATTTGAAAGCTGGTTCGGTAGCCCAATCAAAGTTTGTTCTAAATTCTAAAAATAGACAAGTTTCATAAACGCATTTAAGTCGCCAATTTACATAATTTAAGATTGCGAACCAATTTACATTCAGAATTATTACTTTATAGTTTAAAAATCACAGTTGAAATTGACGAAAATTTACAGATTTTATAAAAAAACTTGCAACTTAATTTAACATGGGAATTTTTACAGAACCCACAGCCTATAGCTTGACTCTCTGAACTGAGTTTAGGGTAGAGTTTCTTCATACTTACCGCCGTATGTCCATTCAGTCGGTAAAGTTACAAAATAATTCTACCACTGAGTAAATTAAATCAGCTTGTGGCGTGACTATTTTACTTGCTGAATGGACATACGGCTGTAAGTATTAATAGACACTAAACCGTGTGTATTTTTTAGCTTACAAAATAACAAAAAAAAACAAGATACGTCGCCTCCAATAATGCGTAAAGCATATCCGACAGAACACACATGAAAAATAAACATATAAAATAAACACATTAAACAACAATATGTACATATAAGTGCAGTTATAAACCACCCGAACCCACCAATATCAACCCAACCCTAGACCAGCAACCTGAATTAACCCTACTCAGAACCTGAAAAACTACTGAATGAACTCGAAAACAAGTCTCACATAGCTTCGTCTATGAATGAATGAATGAATGAATGAATGAAACCCTTTCTGACGTGCGTGGAAGCCTTTAGAGTAGCAGAACTAGCCCACGCATGTCCGGGCTCCATTAGAAAGCTGGCAAAGCAGACCTTATGCCGAGCCCACACCCACTGGAATAATGAAAGCACTGGTCTGGAAGTTCAACAATTTCAGTAATGGCCACACAAAGCTGATTTTTCCATTTTTATCTGTCACGGGGCTTTTTTAAGAGGGTTAGCAGAAAAATACGAGTCTCGCCTGGAGACTGAATAATGTCCTCTGACAGATTAAGTAGAAATTATGTATATATTTAATGCACACCTATGTATAATACATACTAAAATGTAGTCTGACAAGAAGAAGCTGCGCCAATTTCATTATTTTAGTGGCATGACTGCGACTACTTGCTGTACTCTTGATAGTCAAAATGTATCCTTTTTTAACGATATCACATGTTTTGATTTCTCAAGTGGTGCAACTATTTTTTATTAGACTTTAATACTGGACTGTTAAACCCTAAAACATTTTTCAAGTGTACCTACGCAACCTTATTTGGGTATTCTTTGGGAGAATTTACTGAATTCGCTTAGACCCAATCATTAAAATGGATAAAACAGATTAGATTAAATATAGTTTTGCCAATAACTCATAAAATTCATCCGATTTCATACAAACTTTCTAAAGCTAGGACAGTTTCTAAACCTGACTACAAAACCGTTTAGGTCGACTAAAGCACGGTCCATCCTTGTTCTTAAGGACACAGGCGAAGGGCCAAGGACAAATTTCGGTTAGCTGCTGTGAAAAATTGACAAATGCGCTTGAGCTAATTATTTGTATATGGTCTAAAAGTGACCTCAACTATCGTCATGCAAAAAATTGGCATATTTGGCTATGCGGTTTTTCTGCAATCGCTTGGGGACAAAACGATAGGAACAAGGACAAAGACAAGTATGAATCTGGCTTAAAAGAAAATCATTTATTCTGGTAAAGGAACAGCCCATATATAAAGATACCAACTGCCAAGTCACGGCCGATTTTAGCTTTCACCTTAGCTCATTGCAGTTTAAGGTTTTAATGACATATGTTTTTGCAGGGACAAAGAAAACTACATATGTACATAAAGTCAAAGGGTCTACTTACGCAAGAAAGCTGTAAGACCACGCCGATAAAATTCTCTCGTTTGAACTGTAGAATTTCAGAGAAACAAAAATAGCCATCAACATATGGCCGACATTACAGACTGTTTTAGCACTTTACTCAGAATGCAAGACTACCTAAGGGGGGAGTAAACTTAAAGATTCCTGAAAAAACAGCGTGTAGATAAAAATTCGAAATTCCACATCCTAAAATCTCACCAAGTTGGGTCAGTATACTCAAAAATTTAATCAAAAATTTATCAGAAAACATTGCTTTTTCGGTCCCTCTGGGTTGCCGGATTCCAATAAGCCGTTGTTTATACAGTGGCTATATAAACAAGCATTAGACGAGACAACAATTGCAGGTATAGAAATACAGTTGTACGTGGGATTTTCTATTTGGAAAAAATAGGAGCGGACTGAAAAAACCAGACTTCATTTTCATTCAACATATTATGCTGTCTATGTATGATACCTACGTTGTTCACCTACTAGAAAACGATAAATATTTAACCTTACTTATACGTGGGTCGATTCATACTTACAGCCGTATGTCGGTTCAGCCAAACAAAAGTATGAAACAAGCCCTCTGCGGCAAAATCTTCAGTAAGTATAAAGAATGCGTTTTCAAGTAAACTGACCACTGGTCGGTTAAAACCTGTTGTGCAGCTAAGAAACTTCCCTCAGCAACTTTTTTTATTGAAACAATTTAAAGATCTTTGCAGGTTGATATATTAGGTTTATGCAAAAGTACGCACGGTTGCAGTACACCTAACCATTTAATATGATTGTGTATTGTGATAAACAGGTATTACATATTGGCATTTGTTGGTTCGAAAGTTTCCACTAAGAAAAAAACTAATGATACGATGTGGTTTATGACTTTACAATTTCTACAATCGAGTCGACGAAATTTGTATTAAAGCCAAAGCAACTATGTAGCTATGTAGGTACTGGCCGAAACTTGTTTTGGTTTGTGCAGCGAAACATTGCAAGTCAATAGGTATTATTTCTATATTCATTTCCATAGACGATAGCAATCGATCACAAAACAAATTGCAGACAGTATATATTAATGTGACAGCAGCAGTCTTACACTGAAACATGAGCTAAACTTTGCCAGCACACGAAAACTGTGCTGGCAAATACTGCTGCGAAGTTTGCTGCAGACGCGTACTTTGGTAAAACGGGGAACTACACAGTATATACACACACGCACTCACATTCGAAAGCAAGGAAGCCAGTGTATGGTTACAAAATCAAAATTAAGGACCTGTTGTACTGTGGCTAGGTTTAAGCGTTCAGTAAATCTTCACGCCTAATTAGCAGAAACGGGTCATTAAAAGCCGAAGCTGGTTATCTAATTTTCACCAAAAAACCAACCACCAAAAAGAGAAATCGGTAGGAAGCTGGGGTAAAAATTGACAGATACCACATAATAAACAACCAAAACTGGGGCTATAAAACTTCCTAGTTTATTCCATTCGACGGATCTTTGAACTGCTTCTTTGGGATTGCAGAATTTTGTTTTAGCGGCCAGATTTTAGTCCCACTACCACACAATGAACCCTACGCTTACATAAATAATATGTCAATTAGAATTTTTTCATCGCAAAAATAACTCTTCATGGCATCATGCCTAAAGTGTTTTGATTGCGTGGTTTCGTTATGAAATGAAATGAATGAAATGGGTTTACTATAATATGTAATAATGTATGTATGCATATTATGTATGCAGTATTTTCTTTATGGCCTCATTATAATATTTGATCGCAACTGCGGCAGTCAGCTTTGTGTGCATCAGATACCAACAATATTACTAGCCTTCAGCAAGCGCACGGGTGCTATGTTAATACCTAAGAGTGTAGTGTACAGTATGCTTGAACGATAGTGCAAAATTTCAAAAACTTTCAACTTTGAGGGTTGAGCCCTATAACTGCGAAATGGTGCGTCCTGGAAATTTAATTAATTAATTTAAAATTGTGTTCTGCTTACCAATTTTCTATCGAATGACGGTTTTGCGAATTTTTTACGGAACTGAATTCTCCGTGTGGGCAGAATCGTGTGTATTATAATTTCACTCCACCCAGACATTGGACACGTCGTCATGGTGGCCTAGGAAAAATTTATTATGGGATGATGTTGTATGAAAAGACACACAGGGTGGAATGCACAAAGGCAGTCTACAACTTAGAACATCGTAACGAAAACTTCTACACGTCATAGATCAAAACTTCTGACAAGGTCAGAATGTTGGCCTCAGACTGCGTTTAGCTAGCTAAGACTGCCTTGATGCAATCCACCGACAAGATCTAGTGCGTCCATACATTCATAGCCACTACAAATAGGAGTCATCCAAATTCTGGCCAGTGAGCTGAACCAGTGGCATCAAAATACGTTGTTAGTTCGATTTAAAAAGTGCTACTTTAGGTAGGTACACACATTTATGCTCCGAAAGACTTAACAGCAGGTAACAAGGTTTTCATATATTTAAATGCTTCGATAATTAGAACAACGGCATGTAGATTGTAACCTGTTGACACAATGTGCTAAAAATGCAACGCGTTAATTAAATAGCTAAACTATGAATAAATTCACATGAATAATTATCTGTTAAACAATGAGTCACATTCTGTCAGACCGACTGGACAAAATATTAGTCATGAATAAAAAAAATAGATCGAATAAACCTTCGTACTGGGCTTTATCCTTTACTCAGTCATTTTTCCTTGTCTGTGTCGTTCTGTCCCTCAGAATTAAGTTGGCCCAATGTCCGTTTGCCCTAAATAGTGTTGTTAATGAACAAAAACGGGCAAAAGTGTCCCCCGAAGTCCCGGACAGTGTTGACTTGTCAAAAACGTCCTATTTGGGCAAAAGCGTCCCCCATTTCTTTCTTACTACTAAAAAGTGACTGTCCAATCCTACACATACAGTACCGATCAAAATTACTTGCTAAACACTCCGCAGTTAAAGCGACGTCGGAGTCAGTTGATTCCAGAGTCAAAGTGTAAATGTAAATTTATGTATATACTTTGACTCCGAAGTCAATTGACTCTGACTCCGCGATGACTCCGGAGTCTGTAGCATGTAATTTTGGAATATCGGAAATCGGACTGTTTTGGAATAGGATCAGACTACAATTAAGCAGCTGACTTATTTTAACTCGTTTAGTCCATTTAACCCAATTTGGCTTTCCTAAACCTGGGACTAAAACAAGTCTAGTCCGTTTAATCCGGTAAAGGCATCGGCCGTTAGACTATTAGACAAAATCTGCAGTGCCGACCAAAATTGCTTGCTACAGACTCCAGAGTACTGTTGTTTTGATACCATTTTGATACTTTTGATATAAATATGATATATACTTGGGTATTAATACTTTTGATACCGGTATCAATATTAAAATAATTGGTATCAAAAGTATCATATTTAAATTCAAAGTATTGTATTTATATCATATTTAAATTTTTTCCAAGTATCAAATATCAAAAGTATTTTATTTAAATTCCAAGTATCATATTTAGATCATATTTAAATTATTTTGCGGTATCAAAACAACAGTATTATATACTCCAGAGTCAAAGCGGAGTAGGGGTCACTTGATTCCGGAGTCAATGTATATAGTTGTTTACAGGTATTTCGTGACACCGCTATCAAGTGACTCCGACTCCGCGTCTGTAGCAAGTAATTTTGGCCGGGACTGTATTAGACAAAATCTTCCCAATTCAGCTTAGAAACTAAACTGTCGCTGGAAACTTGAGCGGCAACCCGAAGCCAGTGAACAGCCCCAGTTGGGAAAGCAATGCAGCAGAAAGTGACACTAATATTGTGTAAAACAGTAGAATTAGAAAGTGAAAATTTGGCAAAACAAGGCAAAAACACAGAAAAGGAAAAAATTTAGAAAAAGACACAAAATATAGGTTCTGTCTAAATAGTTCACAAAATTATCTAATCTTTGATTCTCGCAAAAATTAAGGCAAAGTAACTTTTTCTGTCATACTTAGAAGTCGAATTTCTGCTGGGCAGACTGCACACTAAATCTGGGATCAATTAAACCCCAATTAGAACAATAAGAAAAAGACGACAAAATTATGTCCAAAAACATCTTACCTAATCAGGGGAGTGTAATTTTACAGTAATTTAAACTGGGCCACACTAAAATTGTGCTGTATCTATCATGTCAAAAATATCTGCGGACTTCTTTGTAAACTTCTTCATTCAAATGATTTGTGTACACAATGAATATCCAAATGAAAAAATAATATATTGGGGAAAACAGTCAGTCGTAAGTCACTAGCAATCGTGCTAGTTCACGCGCAAGAGTTACCTACATTAGAGCTTAAAGCACCTAAATAATGATCCTCGTAGCAAGTACTCTTTAAAAAAGCCTCTGTGGTTCCAGTGTAGCATGCTTTTTTGGTTCTTCTAGAGAAGGAACTATTGTTTTGGAACCACCTGGTTGCAGCGTCAAACGCTGCTGAGCAAGCTGCATAGCGAGTTTGTTTTGGGTGTACTTCCAGCTTGGGAGTTTCTTGCTGATTTTTGGCTGTGTATATGCATGAAAATCAATAATCTTTGTAGCGTGGCAGTAATGTTGCTTTTCAGCCTCTACACCGTAATGTGTCATCACCAGTATCAAGAGTGCATAATTAGTCCATATATAAATATAATAAGAGTATTCCAGTATTCCCTATTCCAGCAAGGTAATCGGCCGAAACGATGCTCCGACCGCATCCGACCGATCCGACCGATCAGCATATTAATTAATTACTAAATTCATTTTAAGATTATCACTTTAGGGTGGTTTGTTGCAGCGTAAGATAGTTTGTTAAGTCGATGTTAACTTAGGCTGCATTTTTTGCTAAAAACCGAAAGATTTAGGTGAATTTGCGTCTTCCAGTATTGTGCTATCCCAAATGATTTAAGGCAATTAATTGCGTTTTTAGGTGTTTTTCTTGAAAGCCATAGCTCAACATTTACAAATTCAAATCACAAGCGGTCTTTTGTATTAAATACATAGAGAACAATATCTTACCTAAATGTATGCCATGCATTGAAACTTCTTAGATTTTGTTTCCAGTACAAGCGGCTAAAGACAGGTCCTTTCGGAAATACTACTTAAGTTTTTTGACAAAAAGTTTGCGCCACAGCTCTGAACCATACGATTACCTGTGGGGTTGAAAGTTGGTAAGGCTTTTGACAGTCCTCTAAAAATGTCCACAGGTGAAATTTCGAAAAAGTGAGAGACATGCTGGGAATTTTGACCTTTACAGTATTGTGCCAAAAATTTGTGCTCAGGCTTCATTTGTATTAACTTGAGTTCTGTGGGCGCAAAGTTTACAGAGAAATCACAAAAACCTCGAAAACGCAACTACCACCTTATATAAATGAAGGTTTAAGTGTCGGAAATGACAACTGAATGATACTATCTACCAGTCACTATTTTCATAAATGTTACACAGGTTACTTATCTGTCCTTAATTTACTGATTCCTCTATGTTTCAAACATAAAAAAGCGCTTCAATTATTAAAAATGTAACTACAGTACTATACAGAAAAACACTGACTAATAATGATTGAAAGAGACTATATTAGAAGAAACTCAAACTATTGGTCCAAAAAGTAAGAATCTATCTCATCAAAATATTAAATACAGGTTTAAAACTTTTTTCGCAACATTAGCGTTGGATTGTAATTGTGAAACTGTTTGGTAGATTCGCTTGACCGTACATGCGTGACAGTACGACAGAATGGTTGCTTGGGAATTAAAATCAGTAATCAAGTCAATCAGTTTAATTTGTTCACCAAATAGGTATTGTCTTTGACAAATGATGACTTCTAGAACTGTGGTTTTTTTAAGTAATTATAGCAGCAAGAGGACATCAAATCAGTTTTACAGTTGACAATTTAATACACATTATGAACGTAATTCGCGGTCAAAAAATAAGAATGTTCTTAACTGGAAATATAAATGATGTTTTAGAATTGAGAATTTACAGGGCGATACTAATGATATTTTCATATTATTAATTCCATAATACTTTAAGCACATCTCAAAATGTAATCCTTAGTTGGCATTGGAGGTACTTTACTTCAACTAAATGCGTTTAAAATTAATCGCAAAATTGTTTATAAAACAATCGCAAAAATTCTATTAGTTCCAGTTAGTCTTTGCTGCAATTCGATGTTGCTTTTTAATCATTAAGGATTCTCAACTGTATTGGAATGTTAGACTAGTCACACAGACTGGTGCTTGCACAAGTGTCAATAGAGAGTGGCGATTCTTGCAGAAAGAAAGACAGCATCATCATCAGACGACCCAGGAGGGATTCAAACCACCCATCTCTGAATCTATAGACCAGCGCTCTACCATTTGAGCTACTGGACGATGATGAGCTGTCATAAATCCATATAAGTAGGTACATTAGGGGGCCTATCTTGTTCACACAAGCACAAGCACAAGCAAAAGCACAGGCAACAAGCACAACGCCTAGACGTCGACAATGGCACAAGTACAAACCCAACTAATAACTGAGGCCCGCCAGTTTAACATCTTTTCTGTTCAGAGGTTGCATTTTCGTCATTAAAATTTTTGGTCACAAATTTACCTGGCTTAACAGGAAAAGCAGTTGAACGGGAACTAGCAGTGATATCAAGAACAAACGCGTCACATTACAGCTGGACTGAAAGCTCAAAAAATAATAAAAAACGTATAGATTCTATTACAGTCTCAGTTATACGGAAATTATCACAACCCCTGGAGCCTGGAGATCTGTTTGGTTTTTTCTAAAAAAACTAATGTGGTAAAAACTTCCTAGCATGATTAACATAACCTGTGATGACTGTAGATATATAAAACTGTAGATATATATATATAAAAAGTTTGATACTGATTAGGATATGCAACGCAATAAGTCAAACATAAAAAAGTCAAAAATGACAAAGCGACAGACAAAAACTAGTAAGTGCTAAATTGCACACTAAAAACATCAACAAGATTAGTGAACTAACGTATATAAATTAATGATTCAAGTGTAATTGTTTTTAATTAGTTAAAAAATATCTTTTATCATGTTATAAGGGATGCTTCAACGCCCAGCGCCCGGCAAGAAAAACCCCTCTCCCCAAGCCAGCACACCCAACAAAAAAAAACAAACTTAACTAGTATATAGTTGATTATTTTTTTACATTTTCAACTTTAATTGCTCAGATGAGTCGCCGCAGAAATTAGTAATATATACATACATACCAACCTCACATAATATTGTACCACGCATTAATAAAAATTTAAGTATTTTATGAACAATTAAATAACTAAAATCACTATATTTAATCATCTTAGCTGAAATGTTTCACGCAAACGAGAAATGTACCCGATTCGGCGCAATTGAAGGGGAAAAATAACTAAAACCCGGTTCATGCTTGTCCTAAAGAGCATAGGGATTTTTTCGGACAATTTTCGGTCAGCTATTGTGAATCAGCTACGAATTTGTTCTGAACCTGACCCCAACTTTGTTTATTTTAAAAAATTGACTCAGTTGACCATGCAGTTTTATTGGAAATGCTAGGGGACAAAACTATAAGGACGAGTATGAACCGGGCTTAACAGTGCGCTTTTCCGCGTAGCGTCATTTTTGACTTACTGGAAAGCTACTCAAAAAGTCTATTGACAGGTACGCGACACAGTGCAATTGATCTAAATAACTTTATAGTTTAAACAGTATTTTCAACTCGGATAAATAATAAATAAATGTAGACATTAAATAAATCAATCAATCAATCAATAAATAAATATTGGTAGATAATATCGGTGCTTATGAGAACAAATGGACAAGGACAAATTTTAGTCAACTGGTGTGAAAAACCGATACTACTCGCTTCGTTTAAATTTTTGCCTACGAACTAGACTTGACCTCAACTTTGGTTTTTGACAAAAATGCCTTTTAGCTGACCAGTTTTTTAGCATACTGACGTATCTCCGTCCAAAAAAACCAGTCATAAGTCATATAAGCGATCGCGAAAACGAAAATCTGATCTACGAATGAAAGAGCCATCAAACGTAAACGTTATTGACACAGTCAAATCTCAGACAATTAATCATTATATTGTGAAGACTACAAAACAAAACATGAACAACGAGAAACGCTCAAGACAGATAAAAATTTGGCAGTATCTTCTTAATTTTTTTACTTACGTTTCAGATACAAAATAATTTATTGTACCAACTAAATTTTAGAATAAACTTTTTAAGAGTGCAACAAGTAAAAACTATTAGAATTTATTGTTTCAGCAAAGTAAATTATCAATAACTAATCTGTCCTTTTTAGCGATACAAATAATCATAAAATTGCCATTGCAAGACTCTGCAAAAATGTCATAAATAAAACAAAAATTCAAAGTCTGTAATTCCCCCCACCGATAACAGTTAAAACTGCTGCTATCCAGTCAATAATTGTTTATACGTGTTCTTTATATGCATATAAAATAATCTTTTCAATTCTTACCACTAAAAAACCAACCTGAGGGGGTTTTATGCAAACTTTTAGTTTTAAAAAATATGGGTAAATCAAAAAGTTTTTATTTTGTAGCTTAAATTCAACACTATCACAAACACACTCAGTTTCCTTGATTAAATTTGCCCACCCCCCCCACCCTAGTGCCCCAACATCTCATTCCAAACTTAGGAGGAAGTTTTTTCTAAAAAATTCTTTTATCTGTTCAAGCTCCAATTATCACTGATGTCGTTAGTAAACTAGAAACCTTTCGCAATTGGAAAGATGTTGTGCACAACTTCATGCCCTAAGTCTCTTCAGAGAATTCTACTAGATCTGTCTGCATGTGCAGTCGTGTACGGACTGTCAGTATTTTATGTAAGACAGAAGTAAAAAATAATGTTAGAAAGCGTTAAGTTTACAGCCAGTAAAACATGCAGCCAGCAAAACACTAAAAAAGACACGACTACGCGTATTAGAACTTCTCAACTAGGGTAAACTCGGGTAATCCGTCACTCGGGTATTGCCGTCATTCCTTACTTTGTTAGTTTAGCGCATGCGCCACTTAATTTTTTGGAAATGGAAAGATGCATCATTACGTTTATCAGCCAATGAGTGTTAATTTGAGCTATAATTTGTCACATGACATTACCGGTGACCGAAGTTATAGGTTCGTTAAGTACTACATTTTGCTGAAAGCCAAAATTGCCTTATTTTAAGGTATTGTAGCTTAGCGTAAAAAGGTCGGGCTTAGCTTTTTATGCCGCTTTGCTGCCTAAAATATGTATCATTTTGACGCTTACGATGCGTTCTATCTGTACGTATTATTAGTTTGCGGTTTTGTGGAGTATTTTTGCATAAACTGGCGAAAATATTACCTAGGAGTGAGTTGACGAAAATACAGGGTATTGTCGTCACTTATTGGGTAATGCCGGCACATCATCAGCGTAATGCCGTCATGTTTTTGGCCAATGCCGTCATATTTTTGGATAATGCCGTCACTTTTATAGTGCTGTGAGGAGTGTTAGGCGAAACTGAAAATGATTTTACAGTGTATATTTATGTTTCTATGTACTGTACAAATTTCAGCTGAATAAATTTACAGCAATGTAACAAGTAGGTTTTGATAGGATTCATTATGAGATTCAGCCGGATTCATGGCGGTTGTCGCGGCACCACGAGGTTTGAATTTCCGCCAAATTTTAGTAGTAAATATTCTGAAAGTTCTGTGCGCTTGTAATTTAAAATGTTAACTCGCGAAACTACAATCGACAAAGAATTAGGTAAATTATAAACCAAAAGTTCGTGATTACGGGTCTAAAAAATAGGGCAAAAAGTTTAACAAATTTCATTAAAATTAAAGTTAAAGTAAGGCCAAGGCACCAATTTAAGTTAAAGTTACAGTTAAGGTTAGGCTCAGGCGTTTATCTAAGTTAAAGTAACTTCAAAATCAATGACTTATCAAACGTTTTAAATAACTTTAGGTAACTTACTTTAATTACTGAATTACTTAATTTAATTACTTAGTTATAGTAAGACCAGTAATTAACTGTAACGGGGTCAAAATTTCGGGGGAAGGCCTCTTTGGCCAAGTTTTTGGGCCCCTCCCCACCCCGGGTCGACCAAAAATACCCAAAACTTTGCACACTTTCGTATAAAGTATTCGAAAAAAGGCCATTTATACCCAATTTTGCCCACATTTTTGCGACGTTCGCCCCGCCCCTCAATTTTTGGGGGAGTCCTCTCCACCCCCCAGTCATGTATAGAAACAATATGCATGTTAGCAAGAATATATAATAGCAAGAGTACATAACGAGTAGAGTACGACACTCTTCCCTATTCTAGCTAATCGTTCGGAACGATGCGTTTTACGCCTTGCTAACAGGGGGGGACCCCCCTCAAATCAAGGAAGTGTCTCGATTTCAGAGGGGGTGGGCACCCCCCTCGTTCCAGCAGACTACCAGCATGAACTCTGGTGCTGAGCTGGTGGTGTGCTGAAACCAGGGGGTCTACTCCCCCCTGAAATCAAGACACTTCCCTGATTTGAGGGGAGTCCCTTCCGGAACCAAGACATGTCTCGACTCGAGGGGGGCTGAAATCAAGGCGTAGAACGGCTATTTCGGCTGGAGCATTGTTCCGGCCGATTAGCTAGAGTAGGGAAGAATGTCATACTCTTCCCTATTATATACTCTTGATAATAGGAAGATTATGACACTCTCCCGATTGTGCCTTGGGCTTGCGTCCTTAGTGGAGCGCAAAATAGCCCTTTTTGACGGTTTTCAGACGAGGGTACCCCCCTGCCGTTTCTGATTTTGTAGCTAATTTGACACTTAATGTGTAAATTGACACATGTGTGGATGGATGCAAAAATTGTATTCCTATATAGATGTTTAATAATCTTCGAGTTTATTAAAATTGGACCTTTACTAAAAAACTAAGCTGTTTTTAAGTGCCGGGTCGGTTTAAGAAAGTGACGGCAATAGGCGATTTTGTGACGGCATTAGCAAATTTATCGACGGCATTAGCCGATTTTGTGACGGCATTAGACGGACAATGACGGAATTACCCGAGTATAGTGACGTAAATGCCCGAGCGATAGGAGCTTTTTTAGTCAGCATATAAGTATAACTAAATAGCAATTTAGTTACTAAATTCTGACGCTGGTAATGACTGAGATGCTGAAAAACTTATTTCCCAAATTTTAAGGTATTTGGTTAATTTTTTGCAAAGTTACGTTCAAAAAACTGCCAAAATTTGCTAAATTTTGAAAAAAGTGACGGTTATACCCGAGTTTACCCTAACTCAGTAACGTCGAAGGTGACCATTTTTTAAGTTAAAAACTATCGCTTGTTTAAAACAAAGGCTGTTATTAGCAACTTTTGTGCAGATTAAAAAAATGCTGCTGTGAAAGCATTCACCTCGGGTTCTGCATCTGCAACCCCCCCCCCCCTAACCAAGACCCCAAGTACATGTATGGACGTC
This sequence comes from Trissonchulus sp. WLG1_4, assembly GCA_030248245.1. Taxonomy (NCBI): domain Eukaryota; kingdom Metazoa; phylum Nematoda; class Enoplea; order Enoplida; family Ironidae; genus Trissonchulus; species Trissonchulus sp. WLG1_4. Next base: position 28,420 of record JASANF010008675.1, read on the forward strand.
AGTAGCTTAAAAAAATAAGAGCTCGGAAAAGCTGTTACATCACATTGAAAATATCATCAAACAGAAAAATTTAAGGTAAAACTAAGAATTTATACCCAAAATTTTTTACCCGAACTAACCCGCACAATCCGCGGGTTGGCAAATCTCAACCCGACCCGACCCGACCCGCACCAACCCGACCCGATTGCGAACTCTACATCAAATTGCGTAACTTTTCTCATATGTAATGTAGTGGACTGCGATTTGCACTGTCTGTACTCTGTAATATATTGCTATAGCTAGGTACGTACGTACATACTTTCAGTATACATGTGACAACTACCAAAGGGGCCACGTTATCTTCAGCAAGGCTGTAGCCTAATGGATAAGTTGTCTGACTGCGAATCACAGTAGTGTGGGTTCGATCCCTTCCAGTCTTGCATTTTTTTATTATCACTAAAACTTTAACAAGTATTTTTAGAACATCATAATGAACAAGCTCTTCTGCTGAATGAGCAGCGGAACATTGTGAGTCCTGATTGTCAATATTCCAAAGGGAATATCAAACGCGGCCACTATTTTGTGGATAAAACAATTTTTAATTTTTGATTTCTGCACACATTTAGGTACTGCTGAGTAACTCCAAAGTCTCTCAAACAGCAAAAAAAATTATTGAAAAACAGAACAAATTTGACGTCGACTTTGAGAAAATACGAATTTTTTTACTCATTATGTATCTCACCTGGGAGTCGAACCACAGACCTGTTGCTCACGAAGCGAGCATTATACCATTCGACTACAGGTCCACAAGAGTTGATTTGTCAAAAAGTTCAGTTATCCGCAAGGTAGTTACAACTTACAATGTCATGTATCACAACATCAAGCATGTTTTGAAAAATGGGTGTTTGTCAAAGCCGATCAAAAATGACAGCTAATTAAATAAAACTATGACAATATTAACAGGGGATGAAATAAAAATATGAACCAACGGAAACATTTTATTAATAGGTGCTGCAGTTACTTAGGAAATCTATCTGCAAATGAAATTCGCGGTGGCTAGCTCGGTTAGTAGAGCATCTGGTTGTCAACCAGAAGGTCGAGGGTTTAAATCCTCAACACCGACGTAATTTTGTGCTTGCTAGATTGAACGATGCAGAAGTAGAGTACTGGCATATTTTTAGGCAAAATTTTATGGGGGGGGGGGGGGGTGCGCGGGGGGGGGGGCAGCCCCCCCCCCCCCCATGGGGGGGGGGGGGGCGTAGACCAAAATGGGGGGGGGGGCGCACCAATTTCACGATAAAACACTATTTTTATAAGAAAAAATGGTTATTATACGCTAAATGTTACGTTTTCATACGTTATTATAGCTATGCTAATACTAAATTTAGCCAAAAAGGACTCAAAAACCCGACGAACACGACATTGCTACAGCTAAAAATTCGCTAAAACGTCCTTTCGGAAAAAATTTTGGGCTATGGGGGGGCACCCCATCTGAAATGGGGGGGGCTCAAAATGGGGGGGGCGCGACCAAAATGGGGGGGCTCCGGACCAAATGGGGGGGGGGGGGGCCCTCCCCCCAGCCCCCCCCCCACTAAAAATATGCCAGGAGTAGGCCATCAAAAGCGACCTACCTGCCCTTCCAGTGTTAACACTGGAAATTTGACCAACCTAAAATTACGTAATATTCAGAAAATCTGAATTTAGTATATACGCGGCCCCTGAGGGGGGCCGCGTAAAAACATATACACGAATTCTTAAGCGTGGTCTGACACGTTAGACTCTAGACACTAAAGTCTGACAAAAAAATTACTTATTTTAGTGGCGTGACTTCGACGACTACTTGCTGTACTCTTGATTGTCAAAATATATTCTTTTCGTAACGAAATCACATGTTTTCTTTTCTCAAGTGGCGCAACTATTTTTTGTCAGATTTACATAGTTATGTCTCAGCGTTGCAGCTGTGAATGATACTTGAGCACGAAGTCTCTCCCTTTTTCAAAATTTTACCTGCTGACACTTTTATACATTTTGATCCCTAGAAAAAGCGTTTACGTTTTCGGCGCTTTCGTCTTTACGCTGTTTCTTCAGTAAATTGCTAGCAAGGAAGTACATAAGTGAGATATCTGGGAATTTAAAAAACAACAACCAGTAAATAATATTTTATCGCATACATGAACAATAAATAATATTCAATAGCATTAAAATCCAATTTTCACCAAGAACAGCCTAATATGACAGTATGACACTACTGAGTACTGACTATAGTTTATGAAATCTGGAGAATACAGTACCGACCAAAATTACTTGCTACAGACTCCGGGCCGGAGTCAGAGTGGAGTCGGAGTCACTTGACTCCGGAGTCACAGGACAGAGTTGTGTATACTGTGACTCCGTAGACAAGTGACTCCGACTCCGGTTTGGCTCCGGAATCTGGAGCAAGTAAATTTGGTGGGTACAGTACATGAAAAGTGCGGTTTTTTTGGGTTTGCTTTTCAGGGCTAAGGTACTTCTAAAGGAGGGTGCTTTATAAAAACACAAATACCTACGGGATGTGGGAGAACCCCCCCCCCGAAAAGTGTTCCCTAGGAAAGCAGGAGTTTGTGCCAAAGAGCGTTAGTTCAATGCGCGTGGTGTTTCAGAGTTTCATAATTTTGGTATGATAGTACAGCTACGCTTTAATTTCAGTTGAACTAAATTGAACGAAAACGAAATGAAAACGAAAACGAAAGCGAAAACGAAATGAACGAAACTCAAATAATTTCTATTGCGTCCCAAAAGTTGTAAGCCTACACACTTGATTAGCATTTAGTGGATGATAGCGCCTGTCTCCAACAAAAGGATTCATAAATATCTGCGTTTAACAACTACGCATATAAGTAGGCTATATCAATATCAAAACATCACAATACATAAAGTTTAACTATTAAAGTTATAATGAGGGAAAAACAAACAAAAAAATATACACATATTTTTCTTTTGGCAGTAAAATTGTCTAATTTCGCTAATTTTTTTCTGTGTAAAAAATACGTGACAAAATTGGTGTCCTTGCTTTTACTCAGACCGAGCTCAACTACGCTATTCGTTAACACCTCACAGTACAAGACAAGATTGCATAGAAATTTTGTAGTAACATTCAGTATATAACAACAAAACATACCATCACAATCAGAACAAAAACACATAACGGACTAGCATTGAATTCACTCAAAAACCATTCGGCACACTGAATGAAAAAAATAATTATTAAATGATAATTCAAATACGAGTCAACCAAAATCACAAATAATGCAAAAAACCGAAACAGAACAGTGCTGTATACAATATTACTAACTGTTTAAAAGTTATTACTAAATTCAGCACCTACGTACAATGTGTCAGTAGAGGTCGCATTGGACATCAATTAATAAGTTTCACAGATCACTAGTGACATTTGTAAATACTTGACAATTCAACCAGCATTTTTTTACATGCCACAATACTTTTTTATTCAATAGTTGCTTCCAAAACATATAATCATATCCAAAACTGAATTAAATTTAATTAAAACTCAATTGGTTAGACTGCAGTCATTAAGTAAAGACTAATTAATATACCATTGAAATTTGGCACATTTCAAGATTATCTAAGCTGAATACTGTGAAATTTATAGTCTGCTACTTAGTATTAAATTTATATCAGTTTTGGAAAATTTCAATATTGGAGTCACTAGTTATCACGTTGTACTCCAAAGTAAACTGAGTGAGGTATGCATGAGATGACATAAACCCTGAAGCTATGGATAAATGTGCCTTTCTCTGCAAAATCTATACCGAAGCTACAGAGCTGCATTACTTACAACCAAAAAAGCGTAATCAATAACGACCCATATCTACTAAAATTAACTAATGTACCTATATAATATACTCTTAAAGTATATATATATATATATATATATATATATATATATATATATGTATATATATATATATATAAATATATATATATATATTCTTATATTATAGTCATATAAGTGGTGACTTATGACTTATGTATTATGCAGCTTAGTTATTAGCACACCAACAAAATTACTGTCCCAAGAGCCTGGACTCACAAAACACGTGAATTCCCTGCAAAAAGAACCAATCTCAATCATTAATTAGAGTGCCTATTTTTTCAAGAGTTCAGCCACTTTTGGTCACACTTCACAGCACAAAATATCAGTAACTCACAATACTGTATGGTTCTAGTGACATACCAAACAAGTTAAAAACTTAGTATACATACATACATACATACATACATACATATACTAAGTTGCAAATTTTTGCAAAACGTTTGCGTGGTATGTTTCTGGAAATACGAGCCCCCAAATCGACAAAGAACCCGTCAAGGCCTCAAACATAAAAATTTGGGACGTAGTCAAGACACGCCTGTACGTATGTATGTTTGCAAACGACTTGAAGATCAGACACTGTGATTTAGTCACAATTTTACAGCTATGAAGTAATAAATCACAAACAACCAAGTACTGTAAATAGATATGGACAAGTAACAATAATGGCAACTTCCTATCTTATTTACAGATAAAACTGAACAAACAAAAAACAAAATATAATAATATGCACATTAGCTTACGAATGCAAAAAATTCAGGCAAGGCAGTAAAAAATGCAATAAAACATTCTCTGGCTGATATATATATATATATATATATATATATATATATATATATATATATATATATATATATATATATATATATATATATATATATATATATATATATATATATATATATATATATATATATATATATATATATTATATACATATATACTAGGGTGGATTTCACAAAGGTGGTTTTATGAAACCATGGTTTTACGTATGTACGTTTTCATGTACATAATTTCATTACGAAATATTGCCTGATTCGTTACGAATTTCGTAGATTTTCTTAAACCGTGGTTTTAGCTAAGTTGAAGGTTCAGCAGAACAAACACTTGCTCTGTGCTGCAGGTCCGAAAATTCAACAAAACTAAAACCATGGTTTAGGAAAATTCACGAAATTCGTAGGTAACTTTGGGCCAACTCCTAAAATGGATTAAACGGATTAGATTAAAATTTGTTTTGCCAATAACTCACGACATCGTTTATCAATTCACACGAAATTTGCGATAGCAACTATTTGTAGCGCCTCCCGCTTGTGCACAGAATTTTTTAAGTCTCCCTTAACCATCGAGATAAGTTATTAGGCAAACAACTTTTAATCTAATCCGTTTAATCCATTTTAGGAATTGACCCTATGAATCGATTCGATTTAAAAAAGTGTTTGTCTGAAGGCCAATTCACACGAAAGCGCATGAGTGGGCGCATTCTATGATTAAAATGCTCACACTGCTTGCCGCATTGATTCCACAAAATGCAACCAGCAATGTGCGTGTGTGAACATTCTAATTATAGAATCGGTCGCTCATCTCTGAGAATAGGTACAATGTCAAAAAAAACAGACAGAAGAAACCTAGCAGACAAACACTGAAATGGCACAAGTTAGAAACAAAATCCAGTAATAATTAAATCATAATCTTTTCAAAGGTTACGCAATATACTAAACAAAGTCACACAATAACCGGAATGTAAAGAAAACGTCGGCTTATGAAGAATTAACAGTAGATACTAAGACCAATTACAAGTTGGGTTAACTTAAGGCCTATGGTTCACAAATCCGCATTAACTAGATTAGACTAACAGGGTTAAACTTAATTGCAATAACTCGAGATTATTTTCTTAGGGCCAATTCCTAAAATAGATTAAACGGATTAGATTAAAATTTATCTGCCTACTAACTTATCTCAATGTTGAGATAGACCTAGAAAATTTTGAGCACACGTGGGAGGTGCTACAAATAATTACTATCGCAAATTTAGTATGAATGCATAAACTATGTCATGAGTTACTGGCAAAACAAATTTTAATCTAATCCCTGTAATCGATTTTAGGAATGGGCCCTAAGTCTCTCAACCAGAATAACACACACTCAGGGCTTATTATTTTCTAAATTGGACTGAACCGGACTAGGATTTGCAATGGCGTGCCCATAACGTAGGGTCGACTCCTAAACTAAATTGAACAAATCAGACTAAAATTTGTGCCGTCAATAATTCATGGTAAGGACTATTCATTCATATCAAATAATTTTATTCCGTTCGTGCACAAAATTTTCTAAGTCTATCTCAACAGCAAGGTATTCAGTGTTTTAGCAAACAAATAGTAATCTAATCCGTTTAATCCATTTTAGTAATTGGCACTTAAAGTCCTTTCTAATATTGGATTTGCGGATTAGGTTAGAATTATGTTTGATTACAAACACAAACTTGAACGAACGACCTATTGATGACGAATGATTTAATCCAGTTAAGCCAACTAATGTAATCCGATTAATTCTAAAACGACTTAAGAAACAGTGCCTGGTTAAAAACATCAATGGTCGGAAATTATCAAAAACTAATTAAATTATCGACGCTATGTCGAAAATATCTAAGACCAAAAACCACACGCACTAATTTCTTGACTTCAGCGAAATAGACACAGGCGAATCAGCTTAAGGTGGCGCTCCGAATAACTTCCATAACTTTATTATCTTATAAGTCGACGTAGGTTCTAGCTAGAATGAATTTAGTTTAAATATATTGAAGCCTGTTACAAAGCTCTGTTTCTGAGTAAGTTTCACGTGCCTGCTGCCTTGTTCTGATTTTTTATCACCGATTGAAAATTTCTATTTTCGCTAAATGCGCATAATTTTTCAAACGGCATAACTGAGCGAAACTTTGTTCAAATTTTACGATCTATAGCTTAAACTGTAGGTAATTATGTTGCCGAGGTGTATCTTTTCTTATAATTTTAATCCAATTGTTTTGGCTCAAAATACACTAGATTTTTAAAATTGGTCAACTGGAAATCGCTGCAGAATTTCACCAAAAACAGAAATCAACATTTTCGAAGAAGGTACACCTGAATCTACTTATTTTCTAACTTTCAGTCAAATTTCACAATGAAAAAACGACATGGAGGAGAGCTATTACCATTCAGAAAAGGCTATTGCCGATCAGAAAAATCTGAGGTTTGCCCACACAAACGACAGTGTCAAAAAATAGAGCGTTTTTTTGTAATGCAAATAACCGTTGAGAAAAGTTGGAGAAGCCAAAAAGTAGCTAACGAAAAATTAGCTTGAAAAATAGTGCATTTTTGTCAATATCGCTCAACGTAATTTGAAAATTTTTTTACAAATGTTTGCCTACACAAACGACTTTTTAAAAAGTTGCAGTCACCTATTATCTGCGGAAAACCGTTATCAAAAGTAACAAAAGCCATATACAATTTTTCGGAAAACCGATTTGAAGATTTTGCCATATATATCAAAATTCAGGTAAAAAAATTAATTTCAACAAAACTACATGTTATGTACATCAAACGAAAGCTAATTCACTGCTGAACAACCTTTCTTCAAGAACAAAGACCTGAAAACGTGACTGAAAACTTTTACTGCCCAAAGTCAGTTGTTCGGAGCGCCACCTTAAGAGACAATAAGCACACGGGTAAGAGCAAAAAAGAGAAAACAAACTAAAATAAAAAATTATTTATAATAATATATATTAAGTAATTTTCACTTTTATGAATCAAAAATTTTGCATCGAATCCCGTGAAGTATTGTATGACATTAACGGTAAATTAAGCGGTAACTTGAATTAAATAAGGGGGTAAATTGCACAGAAATTCAGTTTCTATAATGACAGCAAAGTTTATCTTATCCTTCGAACAAAGGCTAACTTAAAAGTCAACTTAGTCAAACTTCCAACAATTTCCGCACAGTTCACCCCTAAAAAACCCTAACAAAAGCAGCTTGGCAAGAATGAGTATTACAAAGTGCTAATTCCAGTACATCCACACAAATTGGGGGGAGGGGCATGGCAGGGGGAAGGGAGGGGGGGCACCATAGATCATGTCCAGGTAGTGTCATATCCTGCCCAGGTTTCCGGGGGAGCCAAATATACCCGCATACCATTGTACATGAAGGGCACAATGCCCAAATAGGCAGTTCTTGGCACTCCAGCCTAAAATCAGAACCAGAACCAGAATAGGAGAAATGGACAAGTAAAGGCAGCTGCATTATACTTGACCGTAAGAATGTCCTTTTGTGCGTAACGCCAAGTGTCTGACTCAGACGATATTCGTCCGAATAAGACAGAATTCTGCCAAAACCAGTAAGAAAAACTACCTTCCAGATACAACCCAAAAGAAAATCTGAAAAAGCTGTCTCAGTGCTATAGTTCTGACTGTTCTCAGCAGTGTTTAATAGTATTATACTTTTTCTAGCCTAATTAGGCAATCTGGGCGATAACGAAAAACATTGCGACCGATAGAAAAAACCAGAGGGGGACCCTTGTGTGAAATCACTCGGATTTTTTTCAATTTCTCGATTTTCCGTCATGGTGATGTCTTTGGGCAGTAGCAGCAATGCTCATTTTTATTTTCAATGCTCATTTTTATTTCAAATTAGAGCAAAAAAGTGTACCAATCGATCACCTTAAAATCATCCATCAACTTGAACGCTTTGGCAAATGATTTAAATGAGGCTTTGGAATCATAGGTAAGGCGGTAGGGGGGGCCGGGGGAGCGATCCTCTGGGCGTCCGCTGAGCTGCTGCAACGCCGACTGGGAAATGGGGGTGCTCTGTTCGTAGACACGGCGGCGGAAGGGACCGTCATAGTTCTCCTGAAAGAAGCACTCGCAAACTTTACACTCGGTCTCTGAAGGAACCCCCTTGATCCGATGGTGGAATCCCCCCCACCCTTATGTGCATAATATTCTATGATTTACATACGCTACACGCATTTTGATTACTATAGTTAATAGGTTCATAGTTCATAGTTATAATACCAGACTGAATTTAAGCCATAAACCTTTCCTGAAATTCGGCCGTTCAGTAACAGTCAAGTTTACTGAGTATTTTAACACTACTAAAACGTATGTAAAATTACGTAATTCACTAAACAATTTTAACACAAACATTTACCTTGAGAAGGTAGCTCAGATCAATATTGGCAAATGCTACAGGCTGTGTATTTAACTGGATATGCTTCAGATGCTTCTCGAAATAAAGGCCTCTGAAAATACCACAACAAAGAAATATTATATTATAGTTTTTTAAGTTTGAAACTAGATGTTGAAAAAAATGTCAAAAAAAGTAATAAACTGTAAAATTTAAAAATAATGGCACTTGAACATCTCAGCCATTACACTAGCTCCACTTTAAGTCTTTAATTAACTTCGAATGAATTAACACATGACGTGTTAATAGTTACTATTTTTACTAACTCAAGCGGTGTGTAATTAAGAATGGAAACACACAAACAATCAAAATGACTATCCCGACAACGGAACACCGAAGTCAGTTTAAGCTTGAACGGTTTGAAAACGGTATATATCTTAAGCACACTTTCAACTAGTGTATTCTACGTCCTTCCTAGTTCCTGTGAACGCTCGCGTTAAAAATAAGCAATATGAGAGAGTAACTGAACTATTCGATTTCGACAGCTATAGCTTCGTAAAGCCTTAGCCTAAGCCCAAAGCTTAAATCCCAGAAACCCTAATCCAATCAATAAAAAGATGTGCTACAGATAGCGAGCGTTCACAGGAACTAACTAAAGTCTGACAAAAAATATAGTTGCACCACTTCAGAAAACGAAACATGTGATTTAGTTACGAAAAGAATAGAATTTGACTATCAAGAGTACAGCAAGTAGTCGCAGAAGTCATGTCAGACTTTAGAAGTACGTCCAGTCAGCTAGGCAGCCGTACTTGCTGACGCCGACTTTGCCAAATGAGCTGATGGCCGTGCGGGAGACCTCGGGGCGGATGCAGGAGCGTCCCAGGCGCTGCTCGGGGCGTCGCATCCAGTCGTCCCAGAAGGTCTCCGGCCAGTTCGGCTCCAGCTCATTCCACAGCTCCTGACGCATCATCCAGCCTAAGCCTGCAATGAACCAGAAAACAAAAAACTAAAAAATCAATATATCGATTGGTATCATATTTAATATATATAATCAATAATTAATCACTTATATACTTGAAGTATCTAAAGTCTGGCCAAAAAATGCTGGACCCTGCTATAAAAAGTAAAGAACGAATTGCAAGCATCAAGAGTACTGTAACGGTACCTTCGCCGCCTTAATTACAAAATCTACAAACTATAATCAACCTAAAACTTACTAAGCCCAAACGCTCTCAAACTCCCTAAGTCAAAGACAGACTACATAGGAAGGCATTATGATTACGGTAGCCAGTTTGTCACGCACATTACTGTAGGTAACTAGGGTAGCACAGCCATCGTACAAAGGGCATGCCGGCTTACGTATCAAGTCCTATCAACAACACTCATCAAAGAATTCAATTAGGTAGAAAGCATCATAACAAGTGCACATTACACCCCGGAGATAACTCAACTAAGATAAAACCAAGTTCAAAGTGGTTCGCATGCCATTTAGCCACCAAACTCGCACAAAAACACGAGTTCCGGGAATTAAGGTAGAACAAACAAGTTCAACTTTAGCAAAAACACAGAATTCGGCAAACCCGAATTCGGTGAGTAAAATAAATTTTATAAAAAAAAGTTAAAATTCTGAAAATTTAACAAAACTTTGGACCAAAACAACTCTCAAAATCCTATAAAAAATCTAAATTCGAAAAATTATATAAGAACAATATTCATTCTGATTGGTCAAATAACATTTTAACAAAGACGTCAGTAAATTCCAGAGATGCCTGGTTTAGCAAACAACTTAGGTATATAAACCCTGCATCTCAGTGTCAAATATTCCTTTTCTGTGTCCTGGTTTGAAAGTCCTGTCAAGAGCGCTAGCGCTACGTCTCGTGTCTGTATCTGTCGTGCCAAGTCACCGTTGCTACGTGCTGTGCAGTGATAATAAAGCAACCATACATTAACATGGGGGTCCAATCTGGGGGGGTCCTGTACCGACATTTTGACTACCCTTGTACCAAGTCAGAAAAAAAGTGACCGAATTTTAACGAAACATTACCGATTTTTAAAAATGTGGCCAAAATACCCATTTTTGGAGTAAAAATTGACAATTTTTTAAAATTTTGACCAAAATTTAGTTAAAATTGCATAAATTTGTTAAAAATTCCCATATTTAAAAGCAAATTTTATAAAAATTTTGCTTGCCCTTGTACCGTGGCTCTAATTTTGCTTGACCTTGTACCAAAATAAAAAATCTTGGGGGGGGGGGGCCCGGGCCCCCCCAAACTCCCCCCCCCCCCCCCGTGTTAAACTGTGAAAGCAACTGTAAGTCGTTTGTGTATGGTTTTGTTAGTATCAGTCAGACTATTACGACAACGCAATGTGCGGACCTGGTACCGGAGGGCAAACGGCTATGGCCCTACAAATGTGACTCGGTATTCACTCTAGACGATCAAGTGTTGCATGTTGAATACCCGGTTACAGTACGTAGTAAGTACGAGTAGTAGTCGCAAAAATCATGCCACCGGATTGTCTCAAAGTTCAGTAATTTTTAGTCAGACTCCAATTAGATCTGATTGGTTAGCGTTCAAATTGTGACGACTCTCTCCTTCCCTTGGCAGCTACCAGCTCAAACGTGATTTTGCATGGTAAACCCGATCAAGGGCGATGAGACCCTCTGCTCGATCCACATAAAAGTTTGCTTCTGTTTCCTATATTCCCAAATTTTCAAAACACTTCTAAAAACTCTATCCCCATTTTTTGTGACCTATGCCAAACCACAAAAATTCCTAACCTGTTTTACAAATACAGACGTAATTATAACTGCACAAAGTTGAAAGTTTGTGAAAAATATGCACCATCTATCGTCCTTTCTATTTGACCCCTGACCCCTCCCCAAGCCTCCGCAGACTCCATACCTGGAAAAAAATCAGTCCTATAGAGAAGTGTGGAATCGTTTTGGACAGTGCCCGCCTTGCCATTGTCGTTCCAGGCCGACACGCACCAGAGGGTTGGGTCCAGACGCAGCAGGGGATAGGTGCCCAGGAAATACTCGAAAAAGTCTGCAGAGAGGTCCAGATCATCTGAAAAAAAATATTTTTGTTTTTACTAGACCCCTGTCCCCCTGCTCAAGCGTAACACACAAACACGCATACATGTATGAGAGAGGGACAGGGGGCGACCCTCCCCCCAAAAATCGAGGACTCGGGGGGGAGGAGTAACCCAAATTCGGGGAAAACTGGGTAAGAATGCCGCTTTTTTGGGAAAGATGTGCAGAATTTTGCACAATTAGTTATGGTCGATCAGCGAGGGAAGGTCCCCAACATTTGGCCGGCAAAAAAAATTTGACCCAGTTACATAATATTATATGCAAACAAGCCCATAAAATTGCATGGAGAGTTAAGTCCGTTGAGACAAGATGTTTATGAATGAAACTTATAAGCATAAATTTCAAAGCGTTAAGTCAGACTATAAGTAAATTAACTCGTTTTGTCCGGTAAAGTCGTGATGGGTATTTCTAAAAATGAGTATATTATCGTCGAATCTAGTATACATATCATGGGCCATGGCCATTCAAAATTTGATTTTAAAGATTTCATTCAACTTAATTTCGTTAATAAGTCTACACGAAAATTCACTAAACTAATTCTACACTTTTTGATTAATCGAACACAATTCAACTAGATTCTTAATTACTAATTACTTAAACTATCGTTCTGTCCACAATCCGCAAATCTATAAACCTAATCTCTATAAGGCTGAGCTGGTGATATTATATACCTTCGGTAATTATCACAGTTTTATACTTCAGTCTGTACATGGTTTGATTTAGCGCCCATCTGTAGTGCCTGGCTATTTTATAGTACCCTGCAAACTTCTTCTGCTTCGGCGGAAGCTTTACTTCTGACTGGTCTGGATGCTGAAAAAAGACAAAAAAATCAAACCGTTTTAAATCCACGACTCAGTAGAAAAAATATCTGGTTATTGAATAGACAATGTAGTCCAAAAACTATCTGGTTGAATAAGCAGCGGCGATTGTAGACACTGCAGGCGCGCTGCAGCACAGGAGTCTTACTTAAGCAAAATTGATTTTATCCAAAATTAGACAAAGCGACTACATATTATGTAAATTTCACTTTTTAGCTGGCTTATCCGTCAAGCTTAAAAAATGGAAGTTAAGGCACATCAAGGCATTTGCTGAGTTGTTTGCAAACCTACGTTTCGGTTTAATAAATATTCATGGAATCCAATTAAAATTTTTCAGATCTAACACGACAATTGAATTCGACGACTAGAAAAGCCCTTGGAGTAATGACAGCTAGCACTTAGAGGTGTGATCGCTTAAAGATTAAAACTTTCGATTAACCAGTTTTAGTTAAAAGCTTAAAAGCGATCAAGTTGCACATGTCAGCAACATACAAGGGCGCGTGGGGGTTTCAACCTCCACCCCCCAGCTAGCTCACGAAGCCAAAATCGGAGGCTCAAGAAGGGAAGTGAAAAAGTAGCTCTCCCCCAGAATTTGTTGCCTGCCCAGTGCCCACGTATGGTCAGCAATCAATAAGTTACGCCGTTTTCAATTTGTGCCACCTCACATCGGTTTAAAATTTAACTTTTAATTACTGTTTAGTTTAGTATTTTCAACCACAAGGTCTCACAAGTCAAACAGATTTTTTTCATGAGAACCATCACGTGATCTGTTTACCCCCTCGCCATAGGTCATGGCAGCTTACTTCCAGATAAGTGACGGCATCTCCGTAACTGAGCACCGTTTTCTTGGTTTCCTCGTGTCGGCAGTCCTGGCTGACCATCACTGGAAACTGGGAGGCGGATGGGCGTAGTCTGAAAATACAAGAAAACACATAACCACTCCGTTTGAAAGTTCCACTAAGTTTTAAAATGAAAGCAGCTTCTACCATTTCTTCAGGCACGAAGCACAAGTCTCAAAATTTTCAACTTTAAGTGATTCCATGGGCGTAGGCGTAGCCCAAGCGTCACAACGCCTTATACATAATATACACAGAAAAATAATCAATATACCTAAAAAAATTTACCCGGCAGGGACAAACTTAGTCATAGTGACTTTTAACAGCAGAAAATTACTGAAAAATTGCAGAAAAACTGCTGCTTATTTGACTTTATTATAATATACGTACATAATATACCTACCCCAGATACCTAGTAGAACCGTTAAAACGCCCAGTAGAACAATATGAGTTTCAAGGTTGGGTTGGCAGAAAAATTATCCATATAAAATATACATACCCATATAACTGAGAGGTAGATATATACATATATGAATATATTATGCATAAAATTCACTAAAAGAAGATTAAACCCGAGCTTGGGTATACTCAAAAACTCGTAATATGAACTTAATTCCAGAAATGTTTTGCAAATGATTAATCTAGCTTACATACGCATATATACAGGACATTCTGTTATTATGCATTATTTTAATCAAATGTGCATACTTTAATAAACATAAACCTGCGGGGATACACATATGATATACTCGTAAAATTGAAACAATCCTGAAATTTGAAACCTTCTGGTGTGTGACAAACGTGTGTGTGTGTGTCTGTGTGTGTGTGTGTGTGTGTGTGTGTGTGTGTGTGTGTGTGTGTGTGTGTGTGTGTGTGTGTGTGTGTGTGTATTATTTAGAATTTAGGGTATATATGTAATACATTTTTGGTCGATAAGGGGGGTAGGGTCATATTTTCCAAAATTTAGGGTATGTATATATATATTTAGTGTTGGGACAAAAGTTCGCGTTCGGGTACGGTTCGGGTTGTTTTTCTGGTTCGGGTTCGGGTTCGGGTACAAGTCAGTTCGGGGACGCAAAAAGTGGTTCGGGTACCTAAATTTTCTGACCAAATTTCAAAATTTGTGGACCAAATTTTTCTCAAAGTTCTAAAAATTCTAAAAATTATATATATAACGTTTTTAGCATGATACCTATGAACTTTACATTTTTCAAAAAAAGTCCATTTTTTAATTGATAATACTTGCCTCATAGCAAGGCTGCACACGTGTTAGTGTGCGTGTGTGTTCTCCAATTTTCCGAATTCATGCAGAAGTAGCCCCTGATCAAGAAAAGAACCCTGTTCATGCATAATTCGAAGCGTCTTTCAAAAACACCAATATTACATTACATATGTACAAAGCCGCCCCTCCCTCCCGAAATTTTTCCCGACTAAAATTTTACACAAGGGTCCCCTCTTTGGTTTTTATGGTCCGGCCGGACAATTTTTCTGATGCGTCCCCAACTGACCAAATTTGGTCTGAAAATCGAAAATTTCCCCCAATTTTTTCCTGGGGGCTGCCGCCCCCAGTCCCCCTGCAGCTCTGTGGCTTACTATTCCTTGTTATTATCTTTCATCAAAGCCTATACATGTATACATGAATACATTATGCTGCATTTGCATGTCTACACGAGTATTTTATGCTGCATGTAGTTCTGTAATACATTGTCTTGCGTCTGATGTGACGTTCCCAGCATGTGTTTTATTTTCCTGTCGGAAAAAATGTCTGATACGTCTCCAGTTGACCAAATTTGGCCTAAAAATTGAAAAATTCTCCTATTTTTCCTGGATACACCACTGGTTTTTACTACAAACGAACTCAATTCATTGCTCTTGATATAGCTGCGGCTATAACAAGATAGCGTAAAGCTGAAAAACGCCATCATAAAAAGTGAAAAAATTTCTTCAGACCTCCGCCCCCCCCCCCCCCCCCCCCCCCCGAAATCAAAGTCTGGGACTGCCAGTGCTGGAAATCTACAAAAAAATAACAAAACATTGTCCAAACATGTCCCCAAAGGACCAGGTTTGCAATCAATTTCAAAGTCAAAAATGGGCAGATTTAACGGAACGAAATACATAGAATTTTGACGGAAAACGAAAAAACTAAAATCTAAGGGCCTCTTCGTTTACCGGATTAAAGGGTTAATTTTACTCGGACTAAACGGTTCGAAAATTCAACTTGAAAATGCCATTCCAAAACAGGGTTTTTTTTTCGTTTTCGAAAGTGTGCAAAATCTGTGCAAAATACTTTTTGACTGTGCATTTTACTTTTGTAGTGTGCAAATTTTTGTAGCCGAATTTGAGCCCACTAAGCCTGACATAAGGGGAAAAATTCCTTCGGCACAAAGTCAACATTGCGCAATTGCAAGATTTGACAGAGCCTTTTACATGTCTCTTCATTACCACTGTGGTTGTGCAGTGGCGTACCCAGAAAAAATTTTGGGGGGCAATGAGTGCGATTTTTTGTAATGGATTAAAATGCACTTCGTAGCAATTTCAACACTCACAAAACGCCTTACAACCGCAAGATCAGTAAACCACGAAGTTGCAGGGGTCTGGGGGCGGCAGCCCCCAGAAAAAAAATCCATGATTTTTTAAATTTTATACCGAATTTGGTTAACTGGAAACGTATCAGAAATTTTTTCTCATAAATTTTAAAACAAAAGGTGGCAACGTCACATCAGACAGTGTACTGCACAAGTAAATGTAGCATGATAATATACTCGTGTAGACATGCAAATGCAGCATAATGTACTTGTGTATACATGCATAGACTTTGACGAAAGAAAATGTATAACAAGGAAGAGTAAGTCATAGAGTCGCAGGGGTCTGGGGCGGCAGCCCCCAGCACAAAATTTGGGGGAAAATTTTGAATTTTAGGCCAAATTTGGTCAATTGGAGACGTATCGGAAACTTTCTCAGACAAAAAAATTGAAACACGGGGGAACGTCACATCAGACAGTGTAGCACACAAGCAAATATAGTATATTATACAATGTACACTCGTGTACTCGTGCATGCATAGGCTTTGATGAAAAGTAATGACAAGGAATACTATGCCACAAAGTTGCGGGTGTCTGGGGCGGCAGCCGCCAGAAAAACATTTGGAAAATTTTGGTTTTTTAGGCCAAATTTGGTCAATTGGAGACGCATCGTATATATCGACGTAATTTTTTTTCGGCGGGCTCTAAAAACCAAAGGGCGACCCTTCACCCTTGTGTACTATTTCACTTGGGAAAAATTTCGGGGGGGGGGGGGCGCAGCGCCGCCGCAACCTGGATCCGCCCCTGCTAACAGTATTTAATTAATTTGGGTTTATGTATATGCCACTGGCGGTCCCACACTTTGAGTTCGGGGGGGGGGGCGGAGGTCGGAAGAAATTTTTGACTTTTTATAATAGCGTTTTTGAGCTTTACGCTAATTTGTTATAGCCGCAACCATATCAAGGGCAATAGAGTCTGTTTGTAGTAAAAACCAGTGGTGTACCCATGAAAAATGGAGAATTTTTCAATTTTTAGGTTGAATTTGGTCAACTGGAGACGTATCAAATTTTTTTCCGACAGCAAAATAAAACACATGATGGGAATGTCACATCAGACAGAAGACAGTGTATTACACAACTAAATGCAGTATAATATATACTAGTGTAGACATGCAAATGCAGCATAAGGTACTCGTGACTCGTGTATACATGTATAGGCTTTGATGAAAGATAATACCAAGGAATAGTAAGCCACATAGTTGCAGGGGTCTGGGCGCGGCAGCCCCCAGGAAAAAATTGGGGAACATTTTTGATTTTTAGGCCAATTTCGGTCAATTGGGGACGCATAAGAAAAATTTTCCGTCCGGACCATAAAAACCAAAGGGGGGCCCTTGTGTAAAATTTCAGTCGGGAGAAATCTCGGGGGGGGGGCGGCCACTCCCTCCATGGGACCGCCCCTGGTATATGCATAACATAGACACTAGACAGGTGTAGGGTCCACGGTTTTTTTGCTCAAATTTGTGCTCATTTGAGCATTGGAACATAAAAATGAGCATTGAAAAATAAAAATGAGCATCAAATGAGCATTGCTGACATTGCCCGAAGACGTCGCCAGAAGGAAAAATTTAGAAGATCAAAAATAATTTACAGTAATATTTTATACAAGGGTCCCCCCTTTGGTTTTTTGGGCGGTCGGAAAGTTTTTCGGTATGTCCCAGATTGACATAATCAGGCTAGAAACGGTTTCTCCATTGCGCCAACTAAGAAAACTAGGTTCATCATATTCATCCCCTTATGCTTATAATATAGTTTATCTTAAGTATCCAGTAGTGTCGGTAATGTCTGGACAAGGACGTAGCTAGGTGGCAAATGTGTCTCTTACATCAGCGAGACGAAAAAATTTCAGACTTTCGAAGTTGCTTACAGACAATATATACGGTGACTTAAACGCAAAAATGTCTTTTACCTGCATGGTTTCAAGAGGTCTGTTTTCTAAAAATTCTGCATGTTTTATTGGTGGCTGCCGCAGTACCGCCCCTAGTATTCTCAAATAACTGCTACGCTGATATTTTCAAAAAATAGTCGAAGGTGCGACCCCCCCCCCAACGAAATTATTCCCTGTCAATTTTTACAGTGGTGTTTATAGCACAGCCGAAAAAAATTTCCGATACGTCTCCGATTGATCAAATTTGGCCTGGAAATAGAAAATTTCGAAATTTTTTTCTGGAGATTGCTGCCTGCAGACGCCTGCAGCTCTATGGATTACTATTCCCTGTTATTATCTTTCATTGAAGATTATTCATGTATACACCACACGAGTACATTGTTATGCTGCATTTATTTGTGTAACACACTGTCGTGGCGTTCCAATCTTTTGTTTTAATTTTCCTTTCTGAAAAAATTTCTGCTACGTCTCCAGCTCACTAAATTCGGCCAAAAAAAATGAAAAATCACGAATTTTTTACTGGGTGCTGCTGCCTCCAGGTCCCTGCAAAGATGTAGCTTACTGATCTTGCGTTTCTACTGCGAATTTAGTGTTAAAACTGCGAAAAAGATAGTACTACGATTTAGTATTAAAACTGCGAAGAAGTGCATTTTAGCCTATTACGAGAAATCTAATGGTCATGGCCGCCAAATTTTTTTGCGGGAACCGTCCTTACCCTTGAAATAGTTCATATACGTCACCTCAGATCGGCCTCAACCCCCACAAATTTTCCTTTTCAAAAATTAGTGTAGCACCCCCTTTTTCCTGTTGACGAAGAAGAATTTGTAAGCAAACGTGTTTTGACAAAGCAACACGGCGACAAAACGTTCAAAAATTTTGAGCATTCGAACTTAAAAATGAGCATTGAAATTTAAAAATGAGCACAAATTGAGCATTGGCCGTTTTGAAAAAAAACCCTGGTAGGGTCAGGGGTTGACGCAGGTCGTGAGTACCCGCTGGTTGTTGGTTCCCAGGGTTGGCCTTGGCTTGTGTCGGAAAATTTGAGCCGTAGGTCAACCCGAGGGTATTCACACTTCAGGTTGCGCTGCGCGGGTCGCTAAATCGCTAAATTTTATTCCAACCGGTGCAACCTGGAAATTTATATACTACATCAGAAACAGACTCCAATTTTACAGAAGTGCCATTATAAGCACTGTGAACCATATACAGATGTGCACTGAGCAATTTATACATGGGCATACATGGGCAAGGTCAAAGGACTTAGCCTACACCAGCTTTTTTTCGTGCGTGGGTCTTTTTGTTTCAAAAATTTACGATTGTAGTTCGTGAAGCGCATAAGCAATTTCTAGTTGCTGATAATTTCTTTTGTCTAACATGTGTTTTGGTCTTCACTCCAAGCATGATCGAAACACTGATATTCTTTAATTCCCACACCATTATATGCAAACGTAGAGAAACCTACACATATTATGCATTAAATTATACGTATTTGAGCTTTCGGAAGGCGAAAACCCTTTGGCATAGTCAGGATTTTGAAAAAGGGGGGGGGGGGCAACTTGTCCATTTTTTTAAACTCACTATTGTGGGGTCTGCACTATTGCGGGAGCGTCAGGCCCAGAATGCAACAATTTTTACACTTTTTGGCGAAGTACATATGGTTTATAATGGTGCGGGCAAAAAACCCTACGCGCTTTGCGGGGAAAAAACCTTAGTGCTTCCTGGCCGAACCTTTAGACATAGGCCCTTTTTGAGTATGTAGGTGGAAAGCGCATTCCAAACTGACGTACCACACCCATTTTTGTGCAGAAAAAAATTGGAATTTTTTCCAGATTGTAGGCCGAATTTGGCCAACTGGAGGCGTATCAGAAATGTTTTCCGACAGAAACTGCAAACAAAAGATGGGACGTCACCTATACTAGTAAATGCTAACAAGGAATAGTATATAAGCCACAGAGTTGCAGAGTTGCAGCCCCCAGGAAAAAAGTCAGTACGGCAGTGTTTTTTTGCGTCAAAAATTGCGAAACGCCGCACTTTTTTTCTGAAATTTCGCACTTTTTATTGGCCATGTGCGTCCCGTGACGCACTTTTTTACGGCCGAGGCTGAAAGATGTCATAGCTGATTTTGGCCAAAAAGTGCCTAAAATAGCATTTTTGTCGCGAAAATTTTGAAAAATTTTCCAAAATTGCGTTAACGTTTCAAGCTTAATCGGTATGCAGCTACAGCTGGTTTCAATGACAGTTTACAAACTATTATGATTAGTTATGATTAAGATCATGATTAGAATAAATCGTGTCGAAGCATGCCACACCCAAGTACGTTCTGTATGAACCGAAATTTTTACTTTTGGCCCAAAAGTAAAAAGTAAAAAGTAAAAAGTACGTCTGTGTGAACCGGGCCTAAAAGTCAAAAAATTTTCCAAATTTTTTTCCTGGGGGCTGCCGCCCCCAGACCCCTGCAACGTCTGGCAACGTGGCCTTCCGTTTTCACTTCACATTTGTATGTTAATATTGAAAATAGTGCATTTTAACCCATTACAAAAAATCAAAACGCCATTCCCCCCGAAATTTTTTTCGAGGTACTCTGCTTAAAAGTAGAAATTAAAACTTTTTCAGAAAATTTTTTAAAATTCCAAAATCGTAAGTGAGGACGGCCAGTGCCATAATAAAGTGATTTTCACCTAAAACACGCGCTTAAATAGCATTATAACCGCTCTGCGCATTTTTTTTTCAAAATGACGCAAAAAAATTTGGGCATGTGCGTCAGACGACGCAAAATTTTTGACGAAAAAAAAAACACTGCAGTACGGAGTCAGTCAATATATACGCTCCCGCTTGCAGCGTGGGTCTTACTTACGGAGTCAGTCAGTACGTTCCCGCGTCCAGCGTGGGTCTTACTTACGGAGTCAGTCAATACGTTCCCGCTTCCAGCTTGGGTCTTACTTAAGGAGTCAGTCAATACGTTCCCATTGGCAGTGTGGGTCTTAGTTACGGAATCAGCCACTGCAGTCAGTCGCTTCGCATCATCTGCGTGGGTCACTTACTCAGTTATCGCGCTTTGCCCACCCTCGTACCCTGCGTGGGTCCCTTACTAACCCTTGCGTGGGTGCGTGGGTCTAGCCTACACCAGTGTAGGCTGGGTGTAGGCGTTGCCCATGCGTGTACATGGGCATCAGCTAAAAACAATCATCGGGTAGGTAGGTTAAATATATAGAATGGTGGGTCAAAATAGGTCGCGGGTCGGCGTTTACGGCGCGAGTTGGGTCGCGGGTTACCCACGATTGTTGAGCTGCGGATTGGTTTGGGTCGCACTTCGAAACTTTTGACCAGAGTGCACCCCTATGCGGAGTATAACTCAGAAATTTTTTGAAATTTCACTATAAATTGGCTACTAGGAGCCGTGCCAAAAAAATTTTGGAACACAGAACCAAAGAGGTGAGACTTCGTGGGGAGAGGACGCCGGACCGTCATTTCTTCTGGATTGAAAGGTTGTGCAAAGTTTGTGCAAAATAATTTTGGACTGTGCAAAATACTTTTCAATTGTGCAAATGCACAGTAGGTATTTTGCACAAAAAAAAACCTGTTCCAAAACCTCCGAATTCCGGCCTCCGGCCTTAACTTTTATCGCGCTGCTTTTTTAATCCGACTAAATGGACTTAACTATGTACGCCGATGTTAAACGCGAATGTTAAATCCGTTTAGTCCAGTCCAGTGGTAGTTTTGAAATAGGGTCAGTGTCAAAATAAATTTTTTTAGATTTATTTTAACTCGGTTAGTCCGTTTAACCTGATTTGCCAATCCTAAACCTCGGACTAAAGTAAGTCCAGTCAGTTTAATCCGGTAAAGGAATTATATATAGGCCCTAAGAGACAGCAATAATTTCAGTTGGTACGAGGTCTACATAAGTTACAGGCCTATCTTTGTCGAAACACGCAATTGTAACTCGAAACTCGAGTACAAAATAAACTACAATACAAAATACAGTAAATATATACGTATATAGTTGTTGATCACGTTCCCGTTTTTACATATATATATATATATATATATATATATATATATATATATATATATATATATATATATATATATATATATATATCTATATATATATATATATATGCATTTATTGTTCTAAAGCTTCTCACACTTTTTCACCTTCACTGCTTCCAAAAAAACCTACCCTGGCTTGGCCACCCAACGCTACAAATTCCACAAAAAATGCTGTACATACGTAGGCAAAAAGCATTCAAATTCTACATTCCAATGAATTCGCAGCTTTTACTTACTACAAAAACTATTCAAATAGCAGCTCAGAAGAGCCAGAAAAAGTTTACACATGAAAACTTTTTCGTTAATGCCGATTTCCAAATAATATATTATTCGATCTTACATTTCACGCTAATAAAAACCTATGAGCTACGTATATGTACAGATGTAAATTGTAAATATCATTCAGGCATTTCTTTTGACAAACTTTATAGCTTTAGAAATATAATACACATGTATATAATATCAGCACACACCCACACAAAATTCTATACAAACCAATCGCGCTTATAAATAAATATGCTATTTTCTACAAATCTTTACTGTAAATTTCATAGTTGTATTGCACAAATTAACAAACATTAAATGATTAATTAAACTAAACTCTTATAAACCAGCCTTAGCCTTAAAAATGTGCAGACACTTAAACCTAAGGCTGAATGCATAAAGGCAATCTAACGTTAAAAGCAGTGTACGGCGTTCTATTTCAGTAATTTGGAACATGGTACCAAAAAATTCTACACGCATTACATAGATTAGAATGTTGCCCTTACACTATGTTTAGCAAAACTGAGCTAAGACTGCCTTTACACATTCCACCGTAAAAAGCTGCACAAATAATGGCATCACCACTGTTAATAATCGTATATTAAAAATTACTATCCCATCCCACTTACATCAACTGACTGCTGCTAACTGACGACCTAGTAGTTTCCACTTTTCAGTACAATATTATATTGACCTCGACCCTCGTAGCCTAGTGGTTAGGACGTCGGACATTCAATCCGAAGGATGGCAGTTCGAATCCCATAAGGTTTACAAAATCTCCCTCAGAAAGAGACTAAGGTCACATGTGCTCCTGCCAACCCAGCAGTTCATCCCCACGGGATCGGTTAATGGATACCACAGACAATGTGGGAAGGTATATAACAGGGGTTCGTGAAGGGCATTTGCCTGGGGGACTGGCCCCCCTCCGCGGATGTAGTCGCTTCTGAGGTGGCACCCCTGACGCTCCAGGCCACTAAACGCAGATGAGCACCGAGCCCAGGGGTTACCTTTACCTTTACAACATTATATCTATTCAGGCCACCGGCACTAACTTGAGCAATTGATCTAAGTGATTTCTGAGGGCCAGCGGGCGATTGCAGGCAAACACTAGCACGGCGATCAGATCTGGGCTAGGCTGGCCGTCCCGGGCCAGGGCGCCGTGCAGCCGGGCCGATTCCCGGGCGTCCAGTTGCTGCTGGCTGGGCCCAGGCTGCAGCTGGTGAGACTCAATGGTGCTGGGCTGCTGCTGATCCGGACGAGACCGACCACCGGACTCAACGGTCACTGCAACAGCAACCAAGGGCCACTTTATATACCAGCGGGCTACATAGTGATCGAACGTGATCCCGAATCAATCCCGAAGGTAAAATGCCGATCCGGTCCCGATCCCGATAACGAACTTCACTCCCGTTCGATCACTACACAGCTGGCGTACTTTATTTAAGCCTGGTTCATACTTGTCCTTGTCCTTGTTCCCATAGTTTTATCCTTATGCTGCATATACCAGGAAAACCGCCTGAGCAAATCAGCCAATTTTTCGAATAAAAACAGTTAAGGTCACTTCCTGACCCTCTGCAAAAAAACCGGCCAAAAGTTTTTGTCAATTTTTCACAGCAGCTGGTTGAAAAGTTCCTGTGTCCTTAGGGACAAGTATAAATCAGGCTTCAAACGAAGCTGAAGCCGGTGACAAGCCCCCCTCCTCGACGCTAAGGCTAAAAAAATGATGCTGGAATACTCAATAATTGACCTACCCATATAAACTCAAACTTTTGCAAAAAATTAACCTTTTCTAGTCAACAATAGGAAATTTCTTGCTTTCTGGGGCCGTATTCTCAAAATTATATACCTGCCGGTAACGTTAGGCTAACTTTACCCACAGATAAGGTGGAGGTAAAGTTAACTCTATAGTCTATGGGTAAAGGTAAAGTTAAAATTGAAAACAAGGTTAACGTCGACTGTTGAGGTTGAAAATTTGCACAATACATTAACTTTAGCTGCAAAACAAGATAAAGCACTTTTCGGGCCTGAATATCAAAGGTAACGTTAGAAATAACATTGGCTTTAGTCATCGTTTGAGAATACGACTTTCTTCACCTTACTTGTGGGTAAAAGTTATCCTAACTGTACCTGCAGGTAATTTTAAGAATACGGCCCCTGAGTTCAAGATCAAGACCCCAAAAGGTCGGAACAAACCTACAATTAAAATTTCGAAAAATCAGGGACCAGCCCGAGACCCTGTGTTCCTGGATCCCTGTCACCTGCCTAGGGCTGCGTGCGCTTCACTTATATAAACAAACAGCAGAAATAAAACTACCATGCTGCCACGTGCGCCTTGCTGTCCTAGTCCGGGCTAGCCCGAGGACAGGCTAACTAAAGGAAGCAGAGGGTGTCAAAGTCAGGGACTCAGGAGCACTTTCTGAAAAAAATGTAATATATATATATATAGCGTCTGGCTGTAAAATCTTCTCTCCATCTGCTTGCTTACCCAATTTTTGTTCCATCAGAAAGTCCAGCAACTTGTTGTACTCTTTCATCTGGTCTCTGATCGCACCCTCCAAATACTGCAGTCGCCTTCGCAGTTCCTCGGGACCATCGCGCGCTGACGGCATCTAAATATCATTTGAGACATTTTAATATCTGCCAGGGGCGTAGCCAGGATTTTGAAAAGGGGGGATCGCACCTTGTCCACTTTTTTTGCTCAATTTTTAAACCCACTATTGCGGGGTTTGTGGGCGTCAGCCCCCAGAATCCAATCATTTTTGCACTTTTTGGCAAAATAATGTACATAACAAATGCAATTTTGGTCATTTAAAGTAAACTCACTGTTGCGGGGGTCTGGGATCGGCAGCCCCCAGGGAAAAAATTAGGAGTATTTTTTATTTTTATGGTCAAATTAGGTCAATTGGAGACGTATCGGAAATTTTTTTCGGACAGTAAAAACCAAAGGTTACCCTTGTGTACAATTTCATCAGGTTCGACCAAAAGGGGGGATCGCGACCCCCACGACCCCCCCCCCCCCAGGCTACGCCCTTGATATCTGCAGATATTTACGTATATATAAACTCAATCAATGTGAAAGAAAACCTTATACAAATGCTAATAAATGTGGAGCTACGATCTCGCAATAAAGCATTTTACTGAAAATGTGTGTAGTGAAAAATGAAATATAGAATAGATTTACCGCTAAGGAACCCCTGCTACCAACTAAATTTAACAAATTTCATTTTCTGAAATTTCCAAAAAATCCCCAGCAACCTAGTTATTCATCTGCACATGTTTATTTTATGTAGTTGTCCTCCCTAAGAGATGAAATAAATAAAAAAAATTAGCATCGCACTTTTGAAACTAGTCAGACGATAACCTTCATAATCAAAGCAAAACCCAGCTTACCTTCATATATCGTGGCAGCAAAAAGAAATATGTGGTGACAGACCAAACGGCAAGGGTGGCAAATAAGAAATAAACTATAGGTCGTTTCCTAAGGGCCATGTTCGGGACTGAGAACACAGAAGAGGGTGATCAAACAGTAACCCGGTCACTGGCGGTCGCACTGAGACTATTACAATGCCGTTGTGCGTATTCGCAGACCAGGCCATAACAGGGGGGACACGCCAGCCAGGCCACTAGCGAGCAATCAGCTGCACACACGCATTGTCCTGGCTGCATATATATCTGGTCAGTAGCTGAATTAATCGAATCTAAAAAATCATATACGCACTATATATTTGCAGCACAGTAGAGCAGTGATGGAACCATATCCATGTAATGTAACAACACAACAATTCAGGCGCGGTTCCAGGAATTTCCAAAGGAAGGGAAGCCCCCACATCAAATGTATAACAAAATGTAACGAAAATCTTGCGAGTTTTTTAGTTGTTAGGTTGTTGTTTCCAGTGGCGTATCCAGGATTTCGCATTTCGACCGGGGGGTGCGGAGCAACGTAAGCCACTAGATTGAGCAGTGAGCCGCCGCCGCTCAAAGGGTAGGGGGGCTGCGACCCTCTAAGGGTGGCTCAAAAGGCTAAGGGGGGCTCAAACCGCTAAGGGGGGCCCCCAGTAACTGCTCCAGGTCAATAAAGTTGGAGTTATTTTATTGTCAAAACTACATAATATTACGTTTTTTGGCACATATTATACGTCAGCGATAACCTATATACAGTTTTTCTGGAAGGGGGACAATATCTCAGACATCCGGCACCCCCCCCCTCAACCCCCACCCCACCTTTGATGTCCAAGAAAGTGCCCCAAAAATGCGTAAAAAGTTGTAAAATTGCAAAAAATTTTCGCCCGCGGCGAAAAAAGTACCCCAAAAATGAGTTGAAAATCGAATATTTCTGAAAAATTTTCGGCTGTCGCCGAAAAATGGCCAAAACTAAGGACCACGCCCCCCTTCCGCTAGGGGTCGGGAACCCCCCTCGCCGATTCACCCCGTGCATCTCTGTTGGTCACTCGCATGGTTTGGATTTTGAGGATTTTCTACTAGTATTCCAGCCAAACTATCAAAAAAATCGGCTGAAAAATTCAGCCACACGTTGCTAATAGACGATACACATGCTATCACTCAATACAAAGTCAGATTAACTACTCTCATTGTCTTTGACAATTTTTACGAAGGTGAGTGAGCCCGTTGGTTAGATGGTTTCTCCCCGACGTGACACTGTGGCATATGAAAACATTTTTAGAACTGTGCTGTCTGACTTTCCCGACGCACGTATAAATTATTTCATGTCAGATGGTGATGAAGCTTTTTTTAATGCTTTCAAAAACGTGCACCCACTCTCAGACTGTACCAAAAAGCATTTATGGATCCGGCATGTGCATAGAAATTTAATACGGCACCTTAAATTGGTCAAGACAGACGCGGCGACCAAAAATGATTTTTATCAGAAGTTGTGCGTATTAATAAATGTAACCTCATTGCCAGAATTTGAAGTGAGTTTTACAATGATAAGTTTACACTGTTTGACATTTTCAGTTTTTATATGCTTCTTAAGTGGACTTCATGACCTAAAACATTACTTCGTACTTTTGTAATACGTGAGGTTTTAATAAATTTATGAATTGAATTGATTTATTGAAACTGTCGGTGTTGCACGTAACACAACTTGGTGAGCATGCTTCTGAAATGATTTCAGATGTAAATAAATATATATAGTTACATCGTACTGCCATTCGCATAGAACACACAAACAAATACGCATAAAATGTGGACGGACTTCTGAAACGGGTTTGGAATAACTCCTACTGCCGTTCGCCCGGAGCCACACAAACACATATATATAATATACATGTAAAATAACACGACAGCATACTTTTCCACTTTAAACAGTAAAAAAGTGCACGTTTTAAATGTTGAAAAGAAAACTTGGGGGTATAAATTCGAGACAGTTTAGGTACCCGCGGGCTAAAAAATCTCAAGGATTTCTAAACGCCCGCCCCTTTAGAAAAGGTTTTAGCTGAGCTGTATAACGACTCAATTTTTTTTGAAAAGCACAAACACTTGTCGACAATACGATATCTTCAGGAAGACTATTCCAAACATTAATTACGCGATAAGCAAAACTATGATAAGTGTTATGTAGACGTGCAAAACTGGGATACAATTTAAGTGAGTGGCCTCGAGTGTTTGAAACAGGAGGCCATTTGAAAAAATCTGTAAAATTTAAGTCAATTTTTCCATGCACAATTTTATATGCAAGATTTAGATCTGTTATAAGCAATTCTAAGGGCTCTAGCTGGCATATTTTTAAACGCTCAGAATACGCTAAATTTTGCAATCCTGCAATTCGTTTCGTGAAACGACGCTGAACATTTTCAATTTTATCAATATCTTGCAAAAAATATGGACACCAAAACTCAGCATTATATTCCAAAACAGGACGAATATACATTACGAACATTTGGCGCATAAAAACTACATCACGACTACTAAAGCACCGGTAAATAAGGCCTACTTTAGATGAAGCTTTAGCAGCAATATTTGAGCAATGATGGGAAAAGGACATATTTCTTGTAACATTTACACCTAGATCACGAACAAAAGAAACCATTTTAATTTCGGTTCCAGCAAGATTATAAGTCTGCATGTTGCGTTGAAAACCCAATTTCAAAAGTAGAGTTTTCGATGCATTTATATTTAACTGCCATATTTTACACCACTGATAAACTTCATATAAATCATTTTGCAAATCCGCAAATATACCTGTCTTTTCAGCAGAGGCGTAATATAATTTCGCGTCATCTGCATATAATTTAACAAAGCAGTGTTTTAAAACATCAGGCATATCATTTATATATAGTAAAAATAAAAGTGGTCCCAAGACGGATCCTTGCGGAACACCACTCATTACATGCTCCCAATCAGACAGGTAGTTTTCGACTATAACTCTCTGTTTCCGATCTGACAAAAATCCACGAACAAAAGCTAACAATTTACCATTTATTCCATAAGCTTTAAGCTTGATCAAAAGTTTTCTGTGAACAACAGAATCAAAGGCTTTGCTAAAATCAATATAAACAATATCGACTCCCTGTTTGTTTTCTAAAGCGAGGCTCCAATCGTTATATATAACATTCAAGCAATTCAGTTAACGTAGAGTGATTTGGAAGGAAACCATGATGATGGCGGTTTAGAAGCTTATGTGACATTTAAATACTGGAGTACGGCGTCTTTTACGCAATGCTCCATTATTTTACAAACAGTACAAGTTAAAGAAATGG
>JASANF010008676.1:0-17462 GCA_030248245.1 Trissonchulus sp. WLG1_4
TACACGAGTACACGACACTTTTCCGGCAACAGTGCAGCTGATGATAATAGCTGATTAACTCGCGCGAATAGGGTGCAGAAAGCACTAACGTGTCGCAGGGCGACTGCTTTTCTGACGCATCCCTTGTCCGCTTCATTTAGCTTCATTCACAGGGGGTGCAACCGCTCTGGCTACTACGTAAACCTGACAACAAAACAAGTAGCTCACTGTAATGCACAATATATCGGTTAATATTCGAATTCAAGACGACAGGCCTCCATCTATAACCGTTTTGGCTGCACTAAATGCAATAAAGTTCAGTTCTTTGGCTTTCATTTGATACCAAAAACATGTGCTTTTGATTGGATTGAGCAAAGTTATGCAGCAAAAAGATACAGCTGTTTTCATTACTTGTCAAAAAATAGTGCTTGATGAGCATGCATGTGCATGCGTTCAAACATTCTACACGCTGATATGCGTGTATAAATTTTTGTTGGGCACACACATAGACTGTGAATAATGATTTATTTTTTGCATAACTTTGCTCAATCCAATCAAAAGCACATGTTTTTGGTATCAAATGAAAGCCAAAGAACTGAACTTTATTGTGGTAACAATTATTTTAACTAATCTCGAACAAAAATTGCTGAAAAATGACTGTAAACCTAACAAATATTGAAAAATTTAGTATCAAATTTTGAAATTTTATTACTTTCACCAAGAGTACATAATAGCTTCTCACTCTATATAGAAGAAGAGTGAGACACTCTCCAGCCTGCCTGTGTTCTAGCACAGGCAGATGCGCTGGTCGTTTTCAGGCTACATGTTGACATTCTATGCAACATGTGACTGGCCAATCAGAAGCGAGCTTCTATTCTCTGATTGGCAGACGCCTGTGCACGTGCTCCAATCATAAAACGGGATAGGAATAAATGTTAATAACTCATTATTCATTTATAGTCTGCTTGTAAAAACATTAAAAAAGGTTTGCAAATACCTTTGGGGATATTTTGGCAAACTTTCAGCGAAATTGATTGAGAAACTTTGAAGAAATTCAGAAAAGTTTATATCTCAAAAGTTTATCAATCAATTTCGCTGAAAGTTCGCCAAAATATCCCTAGAGGTATTTGCAAACCTTTTTTAATGTTTTTGCAAGCAGACTATGAACAAATAATGAGTTATTAAGCTTTTATCCCTATCTTAATGCTTATCAACGCATCAGCGATTATATACTAAAGTGTGTTACGCAGGGAATTTACGCGCTGATTGGCCAATCACATGTTGCATAGAATGTCAACATGTAGCCTGAAAACGACCAGCGCATCTGTCTGCGCTAGAACACAGGCAGGCTGGAGAGTGTCTCACTCTTCTTCTATATAGAGTGAGAAGCTATTATGTACTCTTGGTTACAGCAAATAAAACGGGCCAAAAATGACGTTTTTCAATAGAAAAGTCAAAACTAAAAAAATTCGATAATTTTTGACAGGTACACGCTATAGTTATGTTGTATATATCGTTAGACGCAGAATGGAATGGGCTATCGAATGATATCTAATACATTAGGTTTCCTATAATTAGGCGGAAAAAATCGATTTTATTTGAATTAAAATTTTTAACTTCAAATTTTCCGAAATAATTTAACTTCATGAAAATCTGCATCAAAAATGCTTTCGAATGATATATACATTATGGGGGTTACCTCAAATGACTAAGCTGCTATGAAGCAATGAAGTTCCGTACATACACTTTTTGGTCAGACTATAGGTACACACAACCGTCGTAGGTGACCACTGAGTACTGTTTTGGATGAAAACAATAGTTTTCCGTCAAAATAACGGTATATTCCCGTTCAGCACCTCAAATTACCTTATTCCACAGTTTTTCAACAAATTTGACAAAATTCAAAAATTTGGTCAAATTGACCATTTTGGCACTTTGCTAGGGGTGCCAAAATGCAACCACATATACGACGCTGACCAACCAACATTAACTGACACCCCTGCACCTATTATTGTGTTGCTAGAACAATATTGAGCAAGCGGCTATCCGCAAAAGCGTTACACAATGACAAAATCATGAAAAAACCATATTTTCAAGGGCGTCAGAGGGGGATGCACCAGTTCTGGCTACTAGGTAAATCTGACAACAAAACAAATAGCACGCTGAAATGCACAGTATACAGACCTCCAGCTATAACGGTTTTGGCTGTACTGCCCATGGGTAGCCTACCCCCCTAATACACGTAAATTACCTTCCGGACCCCTTCCCTAGGCCTACAGTGACACGATCGACTCCAAAAGGGGAGACGCACTACAACCCCCCTACACTACCATGCATGCAAGAGATCAGACTTGGGCTGTTTGCGTGACTTCTCAAAAGCTGGCGCCATTGAATTTTTGACTTTGTCATTTTTCGAGGCCCAAAAAAGGGCTTTCCCTCCAACCAGCACAGCCAAAACGGCAAAAGCCTAGAACCCCATTTTGTTAATGACACTATTCCCAATCAGAACAAATGTAAAAAACACAAAAAATTGCCTCGCCAAAAAGGATTTCTTGAGTTATGCGTCGGGGAAAAAAAACGGAAAAATCCGAGTTTGCGGGAGGCGATTTTTCATATCTCAGATTATACTTGGCCGATTTGCCTGAAATTTGGCCAGCATGTAGGCCTCTCCCAGGCACGTGCACACACCAAATTAAATCCGATTTGCTTGTATAAATTTTCAGTTATTAAAAAGTTTCATTTTAAAATTTCGCAATATGGTGTGTCGTTCCTATTCTAGGGTTAGGCGCTATCGCGCCTACCCTGATATAAATGTGCATGAATTTTGAAACGACGTAACTCAGGGGCAATTACTACACTGGATTAAACGGATTAGATAAAATTTGTTTTACAGTAACTCAAAGCTTATAATGCATAGCTCCACCTTTTTAGTTCAAGCTCAAACTCAAACAAAAACAACATCTTAGAAAAAGGCACACCTGCATTTTACACATTTTCTAATACTACATAACTTTAATTTCAAAAAGAGCAAATGATCTGAAGGAGCGACGAGAGCTAATACCTCGAAAAAAATGACATAAGTTGCCGACCACAAAAACCTGAGGTTGGCTCATACAAATAAAAGAGCCACAAAAAGAGCGTATTTAATGGTACATAGTATATGTCACAAATATTAGACTATTTGGGAAGCCTACATAAAAACAGTAGAATGCATAAACAGCAAAATCCATTGGGTTTGTCAGTAATTTAATTTGAAGCAATAATAAACTGACCTGCAATGTGAGTCCTTCGACCATATTCGAGACCAAACTCAGATCATGCGTGTTGCTAATCATGATCATCGTTGCACTGTGAAGTTTGCTGCTCGCAATCAGTGAGATTCCAAGGTTCGCAAGCGAAGTAAAGACATCCGGGCCGAAACGACTCCTAAAGCAGTATGAAAAATAAACTGATGCAGAACAAAATGAAACATACACCCATACCAAGAGTATATAACAAGAGTGCGACACTCTTGTTGTAAGGCCATTTCACATAAGGACGCATTTTGCTCCTTAGCGTACGTCAGGGGGACGTTATGGCGCATTGCAGGGACCATGAGGGGCGCGCACGCGGACGCATCTAATGCCCATACTAGAGTCGCAGTCGGGTCGGATCGGATTGGGTCTGGTCGACTCAGGTCGTGTTGAGATTTCCCGACCCGCGGGTGGATCGGGTCAGCTAGGGTTCTAAAACTTTTGGCTATAAATCCTCAATTTAAACATCAAATTTTGCCATTTTCACCATTCTCTCAAGGTAATGGACTCGTATGTACCTGAGACGCCTCGACTTCATTTCAACTGTGAAATAATAACCAGCTTTTCGGTGTCTTTTTCTAAGCCAAAATTGCCTATGTACTTTATGTTTTTAAAACATGTGTGATATATTATGATTAAATGTGTCTAAAAAACTGATAACAAAACAGTAACAGGAAAACTTTAGTGTTTGAAAGTTTGTATAACTATATTTAGCAGCTAGAAGTCGGCCTTGGTCGGGTGGGGTCGAACCGGGTTGGAGTTTGTCTCGGGTCGGGTCGGGTTGGAGTTTGTCTCAGGTCGGGTCGAAAGATTAAGCGTTGCGAACTCTAGTTCATACTGCCTGGAGCTTGTATGAATGCTCACTCAATTCAGCAAGCAGGAAAACATTATAATTATAGAATCGCCCGCTCATGCGCCCTCGTGTGAAAAGGTGTTTAGACTTTATAGAGTGTCTAAGTAGCTGTATAGACTGATTGCTGACAAAACGGACACTTTTCGCGAACCTGTACCACACAAACAATATCAATATTGGCAATTTGTTTTAAACATCATTTTTGCGCTTTGGGACACCATACTAGAGTTCGGATGGGATTAATACAAAAATCTTAGCTTGTCACTTTTCAGTCAACCTTCGTCCTCTTTTGCGAAAAACAAAGCTCGTCGTACGCCAAAGAACGAGGACCATTTTTGCACAGGCCTAAGTTTGAATATCACTCTGGTATGTAAAAGCATCTTTTAACCCTTGCAACAAAGTTGCTCTGTTCTGCCTTCGCTTGCTTCTCTAAATACATCCAAGGGAAATGTGTCACAATGCGATATTCAGCTTAATAATTTAAGCCTAGACGGCTCTAGACCCATTTTCATGCTTAACCCAGCCTGACCGTTGGCTGATAATAACTCCAGTATCCAATTATCGAAAGGACTTGGCCCCAATCAAGCTTTCTTGCGGGCGACTTATGGGCTTAGTCATAATACATAATAAGCAGACTACTTCAACGCCTCAAATGGCGCCCCAGCTAGCCCTAAAGCCAGTCAGTTTCCCTATAACTTGCTCCCTTACGGTCTGATTTGATTAATGAGACTCAACAGAATATTTTAAACGAAATTAAAATCAGCAATTTAATATTCTTCAGTCCTGCAGCTGCACACGACATCTGAAAGACCTTTATTGATACTCAGTTGTTTTTGTGAATTCTATAAGTGTACGTAATAAAAAAACCTTAAAATCCGTAAAATAAAACAATTCACATCAGCGCCGGCTTCAACGGTTGACTTCCACAGAATGTACCATAACAGTTAAAGTTACTCACTGATGGTAATTTCTCTTCTATTCTGTAAATATTCAAAATAATGAATAAATTTTAATGTCTCAATAGTGAAAAATTTCTTCTCGAAGACAACTAGCAGAATATTACTAGCTTACTGGGATACAATCATGTCACTCTTTTCACAACACCCTAAACGTCAAATGACGCTAAGATTCAAGTCAGAGCACCACGAAACAGCACAAACAGTGCGCTAAGTCGGAGTCACCATACATAAAAAGTTTATTAGTGAAACTCACTACAACGATCATCAAAGAACGCACAGTGCAACAGAAGCAGAGAGTATACAGCAATACAAACTCAAATCAACCAAGAAAACTGTTAGTAAAACAGATAAATAATATAACACCTTTTTACCTTTGAAACTCCATCCACTACAAAGCAGGTCAGATACATAATTTGTACTTCAAACAAGAATAAAATTGTTAAATTTCAGAACAAGCTGTAACGATCGTTTTGAAATAGACGAACTAAAATGTGGCCATCATGATACTAAATCACTGATACCAACGGATCAGTATTATTAACCTTGGAAAAAAAGAACAAAACAGAGACCAAAATGAAAAATTTCAACGTTATAATAGAGCATGTATGAATGAGTTCACTGTTCACCTTTGAAAAAATAATCATTACCGTGAAATAACAATTTTTCAGTTCAAAACAAAAGTTTTTCTTTACACGTCACAACACCACAGTATATACTTTTTTATTACTTTCCATCTTCAAATTTTTTCCAACTCTTTTTCTAGTTTCACATTAAAACAAAAAGTACACATAGCAGTTTAGCAGAATATATTTAAAGCTTGGTCGGAAGCAGTCAAGTATCACACACGCACACACCCACACACATCACCACACTCACTCACACACACACTACAGTGTAAAACAAGTTAGCAGGTTAGTAAGCATACGTAAGCACGCAACATTATAATGATAAATGAGATGCGTCCCTTTTAACATAAAATACTACATGGCACGTCCCTCGAAAATTGGACCTATTAACCTTGCTATGTAGTACGCTAGCCTTCAATGATAAATACATACATAGTAGTAATGCACAATACATACATACATACGTATACACACATAGCATGGAGACACATGTAATTCAATTTAATCAAATATTACTGAGCCGCTGAAGCTCGCAAGACGAAGAAATAGGGTGGCAGAGCTAAATTTAATTAGTTGACACGACCTCTAGCTCTTTTAAAACGCTCAGCCTGGTTGGTTAGTACAAATACACAAAAAGAAGTTCATCACTTTTTTTCACAGCATCACTTTAACTTCACTCAGTCAAGTTCCGCTCAGATCCAAAAACGTGTCAGGATGTGGCAAGCAGACCAAAAATTTGCTAATTAAATCACCCTATTTTGCTAATAGCATATATGGATAAATATATATAATAGTTATTTTGCAAAATGATTTAAAAAGGTTATT
The DNA here is from genome assembly GCA_030248245.1 of Trissonchulus sp. WLG1_4. Taxonomy (NCBI): domain Eukaryota; kingdom Metazoa; phylum Nematoda; class Enoplea; order Enoplida; family Ironidae; genus Trissonchulus; species Trissonchulus sp. WLG1_4. The sequence goes on from JASANF010008676.1 coordinate 6,536, forward strand.
TCAAATTCGATTAAAATTATTTAGACTCTACTTTCCACGTACTTTTATTGGGCAAAATTATTCTTTTAATTTTAATTTTTAATTATTTTATATTATATTTTCCAGTTTCTACTACACAGTATTACTGACTATAAGACGTACATACATATATACGATATCGTTATAACTTAAAAGTTAAACATTTTTGCCCTAGAAAGAGCAAGTGTCCAAAACGAGGCAAAACACAAACCATTTCACTTAAAAATGTTATACGAGTTTCAACGTACTCTTGACGTGACGGAAAAAGTTTTTTCAAAGCTGTTTTCCAAAAATATTCACAATTCTGTTACGTTCTACAAACTTTCGCAAACTGCTCAGAAATATCTCTGGAGTGAAACATTTATTTGCCATACTCAGTTTTCACAGGTGAAACCCTCACTTTTCCTCCATCTTATTTACAGCTCCCACGTTGTTGTTGTGTACGTATATCATATATAATATGTATACACAAATGTGAGGTATGTTGTGTCTAAGTTGCGTAAGTAAAATTTTACACCTATGCCGTTTTCAAAGCCAACTAAAAAATTAACACTATTCATTATTGATGAGTCTTTGAAATGCTTTCTTATGAATATTCTATTCTTTTTTCATTTCAACCAAAAGGCTAAATGCGTACCGCAGCAGCGGAAAAACCTGCAGCACATGACGTTTGATTAATGCAGCACATTTGAACAACAATAATAATAAGCTATTTACAAATACCAAAAGACCACGAAATACCAAAAAATCCTGCCTGATTGATAATTAAGTAAACAAAAGAATATGGATGCCCAGAAAAACCTAGATATGCGAAACGGTACATAAACTTTATGTAGGTACGTATATTAACTTGGGGCCGATTCCAAAGGTGAATTAAACAGATTAGATCAAAATTTACAACCTTAATAACTTTACTAAGACCTTACTTTACTAAGACAAAGCATTCTAAGGTTTCGCGCTAAGGCGCCAACCCTGATTTAATGCACAAGCGTGATATGTTACAAACAATTGCTATCGCAAATATTGCACGAATTCATGAGTTATTGGCAAAACAAATTGTAATCTAATCCGTTTAATCCATTTTAAGAATTGGCCCTCAGTTTTTTACTTATGGCTGACTGATTGCAAATGCAAACAATATTTTCAATCATCGGGGCAAACAAGTTTTACATCATATAAATACATTTTTAAAAGACGTAAAACAAAGGAATATGCCTGCCCAAATAAACACAAAAATAATCAACATGAATCAACTTTAATATGTAGATACCTACGTATAATAACTTAGCTATTGTACGTAAGTCTGACTCATGTGCAATATTTGGGGCAAACAAGTTTCACATAAATAAATACATTCTTAAAATATCTAACTTTTGCACGTACCGAACCTGGGTTACTTTTACATCTGGTTGTTTTCTATGAATATTTTGACATACGCCGCACATTATTACGTATTCATAGCAGTAGTTTTATTTTTTCAAAAAATGGCTCGGAGATCAAACATAGAGCACCGTCATTGAAAATTTTACGCAATGCTATAAAAAGCTAATCCAATCCAGAAATATATGTATTATCTGGGCATTACAGACCATCACAAATGCAACAGTGGAGACAACAGTAGAGAGAAAACACAGGCACATTTAAACGTACAGTACTGAAATCAAAAGTAATCAATGAGAGACAAAATAGGCAGTCGTAGCAATAGCACATGTACGGTGTTCGATAAAAACTACTAACAAATACGAGCGTGAACTAAGAACATAAACATGAAAATAAGACTGTCTGCTAATGAAAAAATTTCCTCTAACGTCCCTATAACAAAACCGAATAGCATGAGTACTTGTTTACTAAAAAGCAAGAACGTACCAGATGGGAAAACGTAACTCAGCTCATCCTCATAGACAAGCCACATCCATGGTTATGGCTTACGCTTAAGCTACGCTCAGTGTAAGCTTACGTACGCTTACAATAACGTGCAATGGGTCTTTAGCCTATGCTCAAGTCATGAGCACACATTTACGAACACACAATTATTCTGAGACGCCCATGTATAGCCGAGACGTATTACTGTATCAAAAAAGGCTGGCAATTTTCTAAACCCGAAGTGCATAAGCAGAACTTGTCTGTTGTTATAAGCCAAGCCAAAACTAAGTTAAGAGCCAATTTAACTGTCCCAACATATCGTAACCTAATTTCTAAAAAACTAGAGAAGCAACCAGCATGACGTCCACCTCTTATAACCACTAATACTAATCTAACATTAACTACGCATTATTGCGAACTGTATATATGAACAGTCAAGTCAAAAAACTACTATAAGACAGGAACCAAACATGGTATTCTATAAAACAAGAATGACATTAAAACAAGTACAATTATATTTACCGAAAAATAAAAAACAGACAAAATAAACCAATACAATACTAACCAATCAATATTAATTAAACATATGTAATATGTGAATGCATCCACGAAACATGAGCACAAACAAAAGATTAGATTAGCTAAATCGTGTAATGAATAGAAGAAAATCAGTAATCGACTGCTAAGCCGTGTTGCATAAAAATTTAGTTTGTAGCAGCATCTGCGGCAATCGACCATAATTTTATGCAACAAGGCCCCGATTACGCATAAAATTCTTTCGCGGCTGGAGCGGCACGTTGGTAGGCATAATATGGATAACTGGAATAGATGGGAGCGGCTTTGGTTGTCGGCTCGTCCAAAATGTAACTCCCCTCGTCTTTTTTGTGCATCCTATGCACTATCAATAATACAAGCAGGATGGCAGCTAGAATTCCGATAACGGCGCCTCCGACCAAGGCTGAAACAAACATTAAGGAAAGCTGATGAAATTAAAAATCAAACAATTAGCTCTGCCAGCAATCCCCCCTTTCCCCGTGCGTCTAGCTCATTGCGAATCAGCCAATGCAAATCCAGTCACATGGGCAAGAAGCCTCAGTAGGTTTGTACTTATTTTGTTCTCCTAAGCCTGAACTACTTAAACTTGAGCCTCAGCCTAATCCCAACACAAAAAAATCAGTCCTCGCAGCCTGGCCTACCTGTAACACATGCTAACTCACGCCTCACGAGAGATAGAAATTACACCCTTTCACACAGTATCATGTAATCCACCTATATTCCTTCTGGTAAAATAATATTATGCATTTAACACAACTTTCCAATTTTCTGTATGCTTGCTTTGACACCATGTCTACGTCAACATAATTTTACTATAATGACTATTACATAGCAATCAACCATACCAGCAAGAACGCCAGGCTTAAGGAAGAAGGCAAGAGGATCCTCAACTGGCGTGCGGGCTGTGGTGGCGTCATCAGGACCTGAGGAGTCCAGGCTGGGGTCTCCACCAGGAACTGCCTGAAAATAAATACACCTAGCGTGACAAATTCCAGGCGATTCAATGTACAGCCCTCCCCCTAAACACATTAACATAACTGCTTAAGGGGGTAATTGCGTTTTTAGGTGTTTTTTTTGAAAGCCATAGCTCAGCGATTACAAATCACAAGCGGTCTCTTTCATTAAGTAGAACAACAGTTTGCCTAAATGTATGCCATGCATTGAAACATAACCTTTGGGTTTCTTTCAATTACACGCGGCTAAAGAAAGTCCTTTTCAAAATATTGAGATTTTTTACAAAACGTTTGCGCTACAGCTCTGAATCATACGATTACCCGTTGGCGCTGAAAGTTGGTAAGGTTTTTGACATGTTTAAAATCCCAATCTCCCTCACTTTTTTCATAACTAGTCAATTTACTGAGAAAATAGTTTAGAAGCAAAGGCACCGAAAATTTAACATATTTTCTTGTAATTAAAGCCCTCTAAAAATGTCCACAAATGAAATTTCGAAAAAGTGAGAGACATGCCTGGGGATTTTGACCTTTACAGTAATGTGCCAAAAATTCATGCTCAGGCTTCATTTGTAACTTGAGTTCTGTGGGCGCAAAGTTTACATAGAAATCACAAAAACCTCGAAAACGCAACTACCACTTCAAGTGTAAATAAGCCCAGCCAGCCCCGAGTCAAACATGTGCGTCGTGCAAAAATGGGGGGCTTTCTGGACAAGTGTTGAGGACCATCCTTAAAAAACCCTAATCCAAAGAAACCCCAAAAAATTACCAAAAATGACATTTTTAACCGCTTTTGCTCCAAGTTTCGAAGCGCTCCCCGGACAGGCGAAATCCCGTCCCCTTCATAAGCCATGAGGCCATCGAATGGCAGTAAAAGCAGACTTTAATACATCTATTTTGTTTATAGCATTCTCAATAAAAACGAATGTACACAAGAACTTCTACGTACGCCAGCAGGAGGCTGTGAATCAATGATAGTATCCTGATTATCGATATCACTCTCAACATTCACGTTGTGCTGAATGATATCGTGATCATAGAGTGAGTGAGTTGTGGTGGTTGGGGCAGGACGAACTAGTTCAGGGGTGACCTCTTGAACTTCATCAACGAAACCGTGAACTGGGCCGAAGTCGGGCATGCCCAAGCCATGATGCTTCTCTGAGGGACGCGGCCATGAAGGTTGTTCTATGGGACCTGAAATACATATGTACATGAGAGCGAAAGCACAAAAAATTTTTCAGATGCAACAACAGATTTTTCAAGGCAACCTCTCGAATTAACCTTGTCAGGTATTTTTTACAAGATGAGGCAAAGTTTTGTGTAGGTACACTACACATCCTACACATCGTAATCCGAACACAGCTGCCCCGAGCAATACGTAGCTACTACGTTCAGTTACGTATTGCTCCGCCAAAACCGAGACTGGGTCATTTGTTGCCATTTTTTTTACCTATTGATTTGGTGACTTTTTACAAGTTTTTAGGTAAAATTACAAGACCTTATGTATATATAACTAACAGCTACATCACGGTAATTTTGGATACATTCCTGGTTATTTCCTCCTTTTGTGTGAGTCTGGAACCATGTCTTCTTAAATACTGTGAAATTTTGACCTCTGTCCCAAAGCAAACGCAATTTGTCCTTGTTCTCGCCAGAAAATAACAATGTTTGACACTGTTTGGCCGAAATTAGTTAAAAATCGCTCCGATTGTACTGGAATTACCGATGTTTTGCTAAAATACACCCAATATAGAAAGGATTTTTGGCTCAAAAATTAGACCTGCGCGCCGTGACGGTGACGCTCTTTCATCCTTTGACACCCCTGTGATTGGGGCCCCCTCAATCCCCTGGGACTAAATTTTAGTTGGGAGCAGAGTCTTCCCTTCTCATTTACCAAACTACATGTGTCACCGCATAGTTCTGAGTAGTAGGCGTGTTTAGTTGAACTTTCACAGATTTTTTGATTTTTTGCTAAACTCATAATATTATACTAATTGGAAATTACAGTTTTAAATATGTGAAATTGTGAAGCCACCAATTGGCATAAAAAAGTTGACCAGCCAAACACTAATACTAAAGAATAAAATATAAATAAATCACACAGACAGACTTGAAAGATAACATGAAACAAGAAACCTAATCATAAACATACATTTTTGTGTGTGTATTGTGTTTACTGATTTACTAAACAACCACGGTAAATTTGTTTTCGGAAACAAATTTACAGAATCTCACTGTTTGGTGTGAAATTTTTGTGAAACACAAACTTCCGAAAAAATTTTCTTGTCATAAATATAAACCAAAGGGGGGACCACAGGAAAATTTTTCACAGATTTGAAAAACCGTGACCGGGTACAAACCGAGACTTTTCGACTACCGAGACCGAGACCGAGACCGAGACTGGGCTAGTCTCGGGTTTTGACCGAGACCGAGACCGAGACCGAGACTTCCATCCCTAATCCTCACCCTTCCCCCCTGGATTCGGAGGCCCTCCCAGAAACAAATTTTGACCCCGTTACATGTATAGTATGTTTCACTTAACTATTTCTTGGCTGGCAGTTGGCACCGTTTCACTGTGGCACCCCCGAGAATGTGCCGTGGCGGTGAATTGACCAAAATATCAATTTTGACAATTTCAGCAAAAAGTTGTCGTTAGTTGTAATTTTGGGCGGTGAACACGAATATGAACTTGTTTTTAGCAAAAAATGTATATAGATACTTGGTTGCTGAAAAATAGCGAACGATGTTTACCCGCCAGGAGGAATTTTTTCAACTGCCCTCAACTGATGTCATTAATCGTGACGCACGATTTCGTTTTAGGTTCAGTTTTTGATGATGAGCACGAAAATTAACTTCTGTTAACGAAAAAGTTTATACAGTATATACATACAAGTTTGCATGTCATTGTTTTTAACTAAAGGGGAAAAACATTATAAAATGTCCCCTTTGGACACTGTGGTTAGAATAGAAGGTTAGCGTTCTAAAGCGGAAAAATGTAACCTAGCTTATTAAAGACAATAGACAAGTTTGTTGTGAATAGTAAAAATTCATTTTGTTAAAGTCGGTGGACGAGAGCGTGATTAGAACAGCCAGCCCCATGACTTATTAGCGCTTTCAGCATTTTGCACCCTATTCGTGCGGATTATAGTCATTAGATATAATTAGACCTTTTTACCTTCTTTGAGTTGAATGGTGAAATGGTTTGCCGTCGTAGTAAATACGATGTTCATTACTTACTGTTGACCGATAATAGAAATTGCTAACAAGCCCAATCTGCGGCAAAATATTCAGTAAGTATGAAGCAAGAATTGTTAAGTAAACTGACCACAGCTCAGTTAAAACCTGTTGTGCAGCTAAAAATTTTTCAGCATTAACCTTTCGCCTCGCCGTATCGAGGTAAGCACAGTTAATGCACCGAGCCATTTACATTTACTGTGATATGTGCGTAATTAGCATAAATTGGCATTTGTAAAAGCTTTTATTCAGCACGAGTTTCAACACTGTATAGTGTATATACTCAGTCGATGTCATTTCTATGAAAGCCAATCAGCTGTTTGCAAAAATTTTGTGGAGCACTTCATGCATACGACATGTTTTGGTCTGCGCAGCCAAGTATGGCAAGTACTTGTAACTAATTCCTAATTGCTGCCATCGACATTGGGATTGGATCACAAAGCAGACAGCAGACAATAGTAATGTGACAGCAACCGTCTTTCATTGAAACATGAGCTAAACAAACGTACACAAAATACTATGCTGGCCAATACTGCTGAAAAAGATTGCTGCAGACGCGCAGCTACTCTATCTAAAGAATGAGCTAAACACACGCACTGACCATGCAACCCAGCGTAATTTGACAAAATCAAAATTAGAGACCTGTTGTGCTGTGGCACAACAGGAAAAATAACTAAATACCAAAAACTCGATTTTTTTCAGCCTGTGCCAGGTGCGGTGCGGACATGAGACATTGCAGTATTACGTTGGAATAATTCGACTAATGAATAAATGGTTTGTATTGCACGCAATCAAGCTTGAGTTATCGAACTGCATGTTATTGATATTTGCTGTCAAGACACGCGCTGGAGACGAATACTAAAAATTTCTGCATGTCTGTTACAATCTATTCAACGTAATATTGGCATTTTCGGAATGGTGCTTACGAGTGATTTGTGCCAATAGGGTGCAGAAAGCGCTAATGTGTCATGTCGTGTCATGTCATGTCATGCCTGATCACACTCTTGTCCAGCGACTTGAACAAAATATTTTTTCCTATTCACAGGAAACTTGTCCATTATCTTCAACGAGCTAGGTTGCATTTTTTCCGCTTTAGAACGCTAACCTCCAATTCTAACCAAAGTTATGCCCAACGGGAGCAATTTTATAATAATATATATTATAATTCAATGTTACTCACTAATTCTTTGAACTTATTACTCACTCACTCATTGTTTTTATCGTTGGCATGTATTTCAGATGTTGCACAAGACTGGTCCACAGATGCATCTCTGACCGTTTGCTCACAGTACCAAGTTTTTTTGGTACTGTCTGCTAAGAGTGTAAGTTATTGATTGTGTTCGTTGATCAGCCAGTAAACCAGCTAAATGTATATGTTTTTGTTTTATGTACATGTAAAATGTATGCTAAATGTATATGTTTTATATGTTTATGTATATGTATATGTTTTTGCACCGGCGGGTCTTAAGTAGAAATTACTCCAGTTTAGTTTGCACTTTATTCAAATCCGAACATGAACAGTTGGTTTTCTCAGATATTTCTCAGGTTTTGTGCTTGCTGCCAGGGGTGGTTCCAGGATTTTGAAAAGGGGGGGGGGTTAGTTAATTTTTTCAGTTCTTCCTATGGTTTCGTATTATTACGGTATATACCAGTTTGAGTACATGGTAGCGTTAATAGTGACAGCAAAACTACAGTTCAACACTAAGCAGTTAGCTGGCAAGGGTATGTTGAAATGCCCTTCACAAACTCCAGGTACCTTCCCACATACTTGTGGTACCCATTTACCGATACCGGTAGATAAAGTGCTTAAATGTTGGGTAGTACAAGAACGCATGTAACCAATCACTTTAGTCTCTTCTTTCTCAAAGAAATACTGTGAAACCTAGTCGGTGGGATTTGGACTACAAACCTTCGGATTAGTCTGCAAGACCTAGAGGTTAAAAGCACACTTGAAGTCTTCAGAGTTGACGCGTGAACAAGTAATGTCTATCATGAACACTGCTAATCCTCAGTGAGAAAGTCAGTGTAAAATATATATAAAGCAGGGGTCTGGGGGCGGCCGCCCCCAGAAGCCAGCGAATTTTTGGTTTTTGCAAAAAATTTGTTGCATTGCGGCATGCACTTTTCAACATCTAGCTGCTGCACCCCCCCTTCCGACCAAAAGGGGTGGTGCAGGTGCACGCCCCCTGCACCCCTTTCTCTGGAACCGCCCCTGCTTGCTGCGTATATGTTTGCTAACAGTGTAAAAAAGTAAAAGGTGAAAAAGACAGTAGCAAAGTTTTGCTTCATTTTCGTGTATAACCAACTGCATAGCACAAGACACCCCCCTTGATTGTAGCTTAGGTTGAACTTTGGATCAATCATTGTCGTAGTAACAACTAAGACCCCCCCCCCAACAAACAACATCATAGCAGTGTCACACCTTTACTATAGACTATAGATCATGTTTACAACCTCCTGCGGCAAGGTCAGTGCCACTGATGTGTACTATTTAACTTTGACACCCCAGGCAAAGTGTCAGATAGGTAAATTTGACCACATTAGCGACTTTTACCAATGTTGATGAAAAAACTGTTACAAAGTTCAATTTAAGGTGCTGAACGTATATGTATATTAAGTTATTTCTCACACAGTCACCCAAAATAGACGGCCCAAAAAATACATTGGGTTCGTAAGGTACTGTACGAGTACGTGTATTACTGAGGTAAACGCTATTCACCCTTCCTCTAAACGAATTTGATGTCTATTTTTGTCTGCCATTCTCGTAGACCCACCTACGACACTGGTATGGAGTAACTGTACCGCGAAAGTTCTTCCCGGGTCCAAAGGAGTCAAATGTTGGGGTCACCCCCAACAAGTGATTGAAGTCGCCAAATTTTTGAAGTTGAGATGTTGACGTTCCTAAGGGTTCGGGATCTGGAACTTGTAAGCATATATGTAACGGTGTCAAATTATTCGGCTACTACTCCGACCAAATTTTAGGGACCCTCCCGCGTGATCGACTTGAAATATCCTAAATGTTGCAAAATTTTTGAAAAAAAGTGCCATTTTTACTAAAATTAGGAGACAGTGCATAGGTGTTATTTGATTTCCTGAACACGAACTATTGTCAATTTGTGTGTTGGACCTTCCTCTGGACCCGGCCATGCCCCCCTGGGAGCGAAATGAGCACTATTTTTTGAAACTGACATTTTTATGTCTTTCATTAATGATACTAACTATCACGTTGTTTGCAGTCACAGGTGTACATGGAGCATCTAGGGAGTAGGTGCAGGTGCCCCAGATTTGAGACTGAGGAGCAGGACAGGCCCCGGAGTTTCCTCAGGATTTACCAATGGGTAGAATCTTCTGTATTGTTTAGAAAGAGGTGCCTAAAACTAAAAGTTTTCCCCTGATAGCTATTACATGTTGAATACATGATCCAAACTCCGAATATCGTGAATTATATCTGAATTTTTGTAAAAAAATCATATTTTTATGGTGGAGTGGGATAAGCTCTCAATTTGTCAAAAAACCCAGGAGAGTCCCTTTTTGTTTGAGATTCCGTGTACACGTATGTTTGCACCAATCCGTTGCAAGTAATTGTTTGTTGCTTTTATGTTTAATCCTTTGTTGTATGTTACTAATATTAGGGAATAATCGCTGTATGTATGTTAATAATATTACCGAGTATTCACGCGAGCCGTGCTCGTAGGCGTGGTCAGTGGGTTGTCAAACTCAGATTTTGGTACTACATATCTACTAAGCCAAAATACATTTTTTCCATCAGTCTCTTGTCCTCGATCATAGGGTTTCCCTTAATAATATTCATATTGTGTTTTTGTTTCAGGCCCGCGGCGCCCCCTGTGCCTGTGGCTCCGCACCACGTAAGTCACGCAATTAATTACTTTTGTTGTTATTAAATTATGTTCAAGTCTAGTACTTCCTGGGTTTTGCAAGTTTTGGGCTATGAGGGCACCCCATCAGAAATGGGGGAGACGCATCCCCCTCAGCTAAAAATATGCCAGGCCACGGGGTATTCACTTTCTTCAACTTCGCTCAGTTTATGTCACAGTTTTGTTTTAAGGAGGATTTTGGATGTGGAACACGGAATGAACTTGCTCTTTACAAATAGATAGTATATATGTAGTATATAAAATAACAGTTACAGTATATACACAATACATATGGACAAGTTTGCCGTGAATAGGAAACATTTGTTTTCGGTTGATAAGAGCGTAATCAGAATAGCCATCTGCATTCTATTCGCGCGGATTATTAAGTCAATACAATTAGAATCGTTTATATATATATATATATATATATAT
>JASANF010008681.1:0-11697 GCA_030248245.1 Trissonchulus sp. WLG1_4
GATAGTAATAATGGCTGATTTGGAGAAAGCGTTTCTCCAAGTGGGCCTACAAGAGTGTGATCGCGACGTCACACGATTTTTTTGGTTAAAAGACCCAACAAAAGAAGCAACAGAAGACAATATAGATTAAGATAGATTCGCTCGAGTTCCTTTTGGAGTCATTTCCAGTCCATTCATGCTCTCTGCGACGGTGGCACATCACCTAAAGAATGCAGGAACTCAAGTTGCTGACGATATACGATCCAACATATACGTCGACAACGTTATATCGGGCGTTCACAATCTGGAAGAAGCGCTGGATTACTATCACGAAGCGAAAAATTTATTCAGCAAAGCTTCGATGAATTTGAGAGAATGGACATCAAATTCAAAAGAATTTACTGAACAATTGCCGGAGCATGACCGAGTGGAACAAGAAAAAGTCAAGGTACTGGGTTTGGTATGGTCGTGGTCGTGGTGTGGTACAAACGATGAATTCACTGTTCCAACTCCAAGTTTCGATACACTGATTGCTGTGAAAAATAAAAGACAGCTTTTGCAAGCAATTGCTCAAGTGTATGATCCTTTAGGCTTGTTCGCTCCAGTGACTATTTCAGCTAAACTGCTTTACCAAAGCCTATGGGAATCAGGGTGCAGTTATGATGATCCTTTGCCACAAGACGAAATGCAACTGTGGCACACAATAGCCAACGATCTTGTAGAAATTGGAAAAATTCCAATCAAAAGAAGAATACAAGCATCAAATTGTAGTGGTCGGATTGAATTAGTAGCTTTCTCTGATGCCTCACAGAAAGCCTACGCAACAGCAATATACTTGAAAATAAGCTACAACAATACAGTTTCGATGTCTCTTCTGTTTGCTAAAGCTCGTGTAGCTCCGTCAAGGTCAACAAGTATACCCAGACTCGAGCTCTTGGGCGTGTTGATTAGTATGAGGGCATTAAAATTTGTTGAAGATGAAATCCGACTTCCGATCAGCTCCAAACGGCTTTACACGGATTCAAAGTGTGTTTTGAACTGGCTTTCAACAAAGCGGTTACTTCAAACGTTTGTTCAAAACCGAATCAACTAAATTAAAAGTTTTGAAGACGTTGAAATTTTATATGTTCCGACTGATATAAACCCTGCGGATCTAGCTACACGAGGGAAATCAGTTGAAGACATATACACAAACACTTTGTGGTGGAATGGTCCTGACTGGAAAGAACTTGATTCTGTGCCACAAGAAGCTGCAAAAAGTAATAGCGATTCAGATGAAGCTAGCAAAGAATTAAAGTCTGCATTCCACTATGCGACAATGATGACGAAAGAATCAACTGTCAATAATAAAGGTATCTTCGGGATCAGTATTGAAGCATATTCTTCACTGACAAAACTTCTGCGAGTCTCCGCTTGGATAAATAGATTTATTCGACGAATTCGATTCAAACAAGTTCCTGAAAGTGAATATATAACCGCCAAAGAACTGAATGAAGTCAAAAATTTATGGGAGTCTCATGTGCACAAAAAGCATTATCCGGAACTATTTCAGTCAAAACTGACAAAACAAGCTAAAGACATGATTGCCAGTCTGAGAATCGTCACAGACCGTACTGGACTATTGTGCTGTCAAGGAAGATTACAAAATGCGGACTTAGATTCGAGTCAGTTATCGCTTCGTCTGTTACCCCCAAATACAAAATATGCAGAATTGGTGATAAGTGACGTTCATAAAAAACTTTGCCATTCTGGTGTTTCAACAGTTTTAGCAAAATTGCGCCAACAATATTGGCTGCCCAGAGGAAGAAGATGCGTTCAGAAAGTGTTGAGGCAATGCAAGATTTGCAAAAGACACGAAGGTGGGTCATACAAGTCACCTGAAATGCCACCACTACCGAAAGAAAGGGTGACTACGTCTGCTCCATTTTCGTTCGTGGGCATAGACTATTTTGGTCCCATGTATACATTAGAAAAAGAAACCCGCGACGAAAGCAAGGTTTGGGTATGCTTGTTCACCTGTTTGTCGGTGAGGGCCATACACTTAGAAATGGTATCTCACATGACCGGTGAACAATTTTTGCTGGCTATGCGCCGATTTGTAGCTAGACAAGGAGTTCCGAAAGAAATACTGTGCGACAACGCACCCCAATTCAAGCTGGTAAAGGCTGCCAGTGACAGTTTATGGAAAAGCGCAGTTCGCAACGAATCAGTGCAAAACTTTTTTGCAGCTCAATCAATTGAATGGAAGTTTGTCCCAGAGTTCTCTCCATGGATGGGAGGAGTGTATGAAAGATTAATTGGCCTAACAAAACGAGCTTTGCGAAAAACGATAGGAAAGCTGCACTTGCTACACAGCAATTACAAACACTACTTACGGAAGTTGAAGCGATAGTTAACTGCAGACCGTTAACTTATGTTGGGGCAGACCATGATGGTTACCAAACAATTTCCCCTTCCAATTTTTTGGTGTTGAAATTTGACCATCATTTTCCAGAATTTAAATTCAATGACAATAATCAACCACAGCTTACGTCTAAATTTGCTCAAAATGTTTTGGAAAAATGGCGACAAGGACAAGAGTACATCAAGTCGTTTTGGAGATTATGGCGGGACGAGTATTTAATGTCCCTCAGAGAGCGAACACAAGTCAAGTTCAAAGCAAACAAGTCAGAAAGTTCATCCAGCCCAAAAGTCGGTGACATTGTTCTAATTCATGATAAACTGCCACGATGCAACTGGAAACTTGGAAAAGTTTCCAAATTACACACAAGCCGCGATGGACAAATTCGTTCCGCTAGTGTTACATCGACTAGTGGACGCCAATTGACAAGACCGATCAGACTATTGTATCCATTGGAGCTAAATACCAACGACAATAGCACTGGAGATTTCCAAAAAGAGCGTGAGGCAACTAATCGACCCACTTGCGCAGCTGCTGCTACAGCAAAAAGAATGATGCAAGATCAACTTTCGTCCGCGTGAGTGTCGTGAGGATACAAAATCGTTCACGAATCTGTCAACAAACTTTAAAAATAAAAACTTAAAATTTCTATAACGAAGATTGCACAAAGTTAACTTTAGCTACAAATAGCGAGATCACAAGTTTGAATACAGTTTTTAAAAGTTATCCTTTTCTACCAATAAATTCGTAAACTTTCTTGGTGTTCGAATTACAATTTGGAGTTCAATTTCTCTATAGCCCCAGCCCCAACTGGGTAGAATCCAGCCCCAGCCCCAAATGGGTAAAATCCAGCCCCAGCCCCAACTGGGTAAAATCCAGCCCCAGCCCCAAATGGGTAAAATCCAGCCCCAACCAAAACTAGGTAATTTCCAGCTCCAGCCCTGGCCCCAGCCCCAGCCTACGCACATCCCGGCCCCGGTTGGCAAAACACATCACCACAATCAAATAGGCAAACCTTTGATACAACTTCAACTATTACAGCAAGGCCGAAAAAGCTTCTGATGCATAATTAGTCCCTGGTAGGGAATCGTACTCAAAATTAAAGCAATGCACTTTATCATACAAATTTAAATTTTCTAACACTAAACTTCAATCTCAGTTCTGCACATTTTCAACCAACTTTTTGGCTCTGTTCCGTCAAATTTTATTTGTATAAATTCTCACAGTTTGTATCTTTTAGTTACATTTCGTGAAAACTTTGATCAGTTTTCTGTCGAATTTTAGATAAATTTCAGTAAGCTTCTCCTCGCAGTTCAATTCCTGCTTTGTGTCGATCGAATTCATGTATCTAATGCTAAGTTTTCGTAATAATTTTTATTTTCTGTATTTTTCAACAACACCAATCAATAGATACCACCGGAGAAGAATAATGCATGTATGTAGGTATGCTTCTGAAATGATTTCGGCCTGATTCGGCCTACATAGCAGTGACACGACCAGCTAAAGGCCTATTGCCACGAAGGCGCAATTTGCTCCATGGCGTACGCCATGGCGCATGAGCGGGCGCATGACAGGGCGCATGAGAGGGCGCATGAGCGGGCGCACGAGCGGGCGCATGAGCGGGCGCACACGCACACTTGCATTCTGCATTGTGTGAAATAATGCAGCAGGCAGGCAGTGTGAAAATATATCACTGCTATGTAGGCCGAATCTCCTTTAGGCCGAAATCATTTCAGAAGCATACCTACATACATGCATTATTCTTCTCAGGTGGTACAGTACAGCTCAAAATTAACATCATATGACTCCGGAGTCAGCGTCACTGACTGCATTTTGGAGTCAGTGACTGCAGTCAACCTATTGACGTCACAGGTCCAATTTTACTTCCGCTAGTTTTGAATTTTATTACCTGACTCCGGAGTCGGAGTCAGTGACTTCGGAATCAGCGCCACCTTAGTCACCACTGCTGGTTCAGAAGTTTTGCTTGCATATACGTATCCGTGTAGGATACTTTAAATAAAAACAACTGAAATTTGTTTATACTTCGCTATGGTTACTTAGGGTGTAGTTGGCCCTAGTGCTAGGTGCTGGTCCTATTTTAGAGAGTACAAGATATTTTGTTGACATTTCTGCAAGTCATACGTACGTAAAATCAAAAACCAACAAAAGAACTATTGAAATTCGTCATTTGATATCTAGCTACAAGAGAACGATAATGACATTACGGCAACAAAAATACTACAATAACATCGCAAAAAAGCTAACCAAATTAATTAGCAAAAATTAAGATAACAGTTAGTTGAAGTAACAGTTCAGTACAGTGATTATAAGACTTGATAATCAAGCACAATGTTTGTGATATGCAGAGTTATGAAGTTATATCGGCATGGGGAGTTGGGGCGGTGAGGGAGATGGCTCTCCATCAACTTGACCCGTCTGCCCCCACCTATAAAAGTCGCCCCCCCACCCTCTATTGACCCTGGGCTGAATCATTAATCTTTTAAAAAATTGTTTAGCACCTCTACCCCCCCTTTGCGCGTCGACGACACCCCTTTAAATGGCGCCGTCAAAAGGGCCTAATTTTTTCTGTGCCAGTTTTAGCAGTATAGATTCAATTATTAAATCAATTTATCAACTGATAAAACAAATCTAAATTAAGAAAAGCATAAAATAAAAAATGCATAATTAAAAAATAATGCAAAATTAAGCACTGAACATTAAACGAAATAGTTCAAACTATTTAAACAATTTCAACTGTTTCAACTATTTCAAAATGAGAGTGAGAAATTGAGGTTACTTATTAGAGAAAGAATATGTATACTAAGACATTTCGCATTAAAGACTCTTTAAGGTATTTTGAAACTGACATGTTATAAAAGTCAGTTTACTTACTACTCTCTAAAACAGCTATATAAGCTGACTGACTTATTGTCGTTTTATTGAAACATTATAGTGCTATTTAATAACAACGTGGACCCGCCAAAATTTGTCACAAGAAACATTATTTAGCTTGGCGGTTGTACAAATAAGCTTTCCCCCAAGCATCTTTTCCGCCAATTTACGAAACTTCAACAAGCCTGTAGTTTTAAAAAAACATCTACCGAGTTACCAACAGGTTTCATTTTTATTATATATTTTATTTTTTTCATTTTATGCACCATTCTTGTAGTGGTATTATGTCATGGTTTAATATAGCAAACAGCCAAAAAATAGAAATTATAAGTTGTTACATATGTAGTATATAGCGAAACGGACTGCTAAATGTATCGCACTTTTTAAGTAGGACCTCGCCTAGCTTAAGTAACCATAGCGTAGTATAAACAAATTGCAGTTGTTTTTACTTAAAGTATCCTACACGCTCACGTATATGCAAGCAAAACTTCTGAACCAGCAGTGGTGACTAAGGTGACGCTGATTCCGAAGTCACTGACTCCGACTCCGGAGTCAGGTAATAAAATTCAAAACTAGCGGAAGTAAAATTGGACCTGTGACGTCAATAGGTTGACTGCAGTCACTGACTCCAAAATGCAGTCAGTGACGCTGACTCCGGAGTCATATGATGTTAATTTTGAGCTGTACTGTATCTACTATCTATTGATTGGTGTTGTTGAAAAATACAGAAAAATTAAAAATTATTACGAAAACTTAGCATTAGATACATGAATTCGATCGACACAAAGCATGAATTGAACTGCAAGGAGAAGCTTACTGAAATTTCGTCTAAAATTCGACAGAAAACTGATCAAAGTTTTCACGAAATGTAACTAAAAGATAGAAACTGAGAATTTATACAAATAAAATTTGACGGAACAGAGCCAAAGTTGGTTGAAAATGTACAGAACTGAGATTGAAGTTTAGTGTAAGAAAATTTAAATTCGTATGATTTAATTTTGAATACGATTACAGTTCCCTACCAGTGACTAATTATGCATCAAAAACTTTTTCGGCCTAACGGTGATTCGGCCTTGCTGTAATAGTTGAAGTTGCATCAAAGGTTTGCCTATCTGATTGTGGTGATGTGTTTTGCCAACCGGGGCCGGGGTGGGCGTAGGCTGGGGCTGGGGCCAGGGCTGGAGCTGGAAATTACCTAGTTGGGGCTGGGGTTGGATTTTACCCATTTGGGGCTGGGGCTGGATTTTACCTCAGTTGGGGCTGGGGCTGGATTTTACCCAGTTGGGGCTGGGGCTGGATTTTACCCAGTTGGGGCTGGGGCTGGATTTTACCCAGTTGGGGCTGGGGCTGGATTTTACCCAGTTGGGGCTGGGGCTGCATTTTACCCATTTGGGGCTGGGGCTGGATTTTACCCATTTGGGGCTGGGGCTGGGCTTTACCCAGATGGGACTGGGGCTGGGTTGGGGCTGGGGCTGGAGCCGGGGGGGGGGGGGCTGGATTTTACCCACTGTTACATTTGGGGCTGGGGCTGGGTTTTACCCACTTGGGGCTGGGGCTGGGGCTGGGGCTGGGGCCGGGGCTGGGGCTGGGGCTGGATTTTACCCAGTTGGGGCTGGGGCTGGATTTTACCCATTTGGGGCTGGGGCTGGATTTTACCCATTTGGGGCTGGGGCTGGGTTTTACCCAGTTGGGACTAGGGCTGGGTTTACCAACCTGGGGCTGGGTTTTACCCACTTGGGGCTGGGGCTGGGGCCGGGGCTGGGGCTGGGGCTGGATTTTACCCAAACCCTAGTCTAACGCTCTCTCAACTGAGCTATTTCGGCTACGATACACGATAGATAAAAATCTTTAACAACAATCTATCTGCAAAAAATCTAACGCTCAATTTGAAGTTTTCGTTCAGTGTTAAGGTAAACATTTTTATAAAATTTTTTTGTTGTAAAAATATATTTTGAATTCTATTCACAATTTAAGTTTTTAAGTTTAATATCACAATTTCTGTGAAGTAATAATGATAATCAACGATAATGGTTTTTTGTACATAACAACACATTTATTCAAAGTTATATGAGAGCTGGTGGCTTAGACGGTAGCGCGTTCGAGTTAGAATCGGATGCCAGGGAGTTCGCTTCCCTCCTTCACTTTTTTTGCGTTCCATACTCTCTAATGGTATTGCACATAAAGTAGATGTTTTCTTTGTCCATGTAATTTAACACTGAACCCACTCGAACTAACGTAGGAGACACTGCAAACCACATGTGACGCCCGCGCTCTTGGCCTGAAGCACAGGTTACACAAACCAACTGACAAAAGGTGAACACAAGCTCAGTGTTATTGTCCAGAATCAAAATTAAAGACCTGTTGTGCTGTGGCACAACAGGAAAAATCTGTAAACGTTTAAACGCTCGCGTTTACAAATGAGAAAACGCGTTTAAACGTTTAAACGCGTTTTCCGGTTGTAAACGTTTTTTGACCGTTTAAACGTTTAAACGTAAACGCGTTTAAACGTTCAAACGTTTAAACGCGTTTAAACGTTTAAACGGTTACACAAGTGAGCGTTTAAACCCGTTTAAACGGTTAAACAAGTGAGCGTTTAAACGCGTTCAAACGTTTAAACGGTTGAACAAGTAAGCTTAAACGATTAAACGGTTGAACATGTAAGCGTTTAAACGCGTATAAAACGTTCAAACGGTTAAACATGTAAGCGTTTAAGGTGGTAGTTACGTTTTCGACAGTTTTTATAACGTGGTATAACTTTTGATTGACTCAATGAATTTAATAGCTGTCTTTTTCACGTTAAAGAACTTGACTGAAACTACACTTATGCACTTTATCTAGCTTAAATCTGTAACAAGCTAGTCAGCAGACACTGTCAAAATAGGTAGTCAAATTTCGTGAATTTTTGCATTTTTCTTGTTTTGCTTGTAAAATTGACAGTGTAACTCCAACTAATTTCATTCTTTACACCAACATAGCCAATAACAGCGTGAATTTTAATGCTAAGTTTGGTGCATGTATATAGTGCAGAAAAGAAGTTACGGACCTTTAATTTTAAATTTTTTCGAATTTTGAAAAATCTACTAATGTTTGAATCTAATTTTTTCACGAAATAGGCTAAATTAATACAAATTAAAAAATTGACACATCAGAAATTGTCTAAACAAGTAGGCCCCAAAAGGGGCAAGGTTCCTTTGCCGAGTAAAAATACCTCACCATAGCCATACAAGAAACTTCAACTATACGGCAGTAATACGTCTAATGAATGAACGCCAGACTCGATACCTAAATATATGTGACTCAACAGCAGATCAATAAAATTACTCTTAAAGAAAAAATGTTTATGGGAATCGAACCATCGAACAAACTGTTCTCATCATCTTAAACAGCGCCTTAGACCACTCGGCTTCGCTGTCATGGTTGGAAGTCACTTAAGATGCTTCCTAAACACTGAGCAAAGCAAAACTAAACGCTTACATTTCATTTTTTCATCATTTTAATAATCGATTTCATCAAGATGAATTCATTCAATGTTCATTTCCAAATTGCAATTTTATTAACTTTCTACAAAACATTTAAAGACCATCACTGTTCCGAAAAACACGAATGAATGAGTCTAGACAGTCATGTGCTGAGCACGTGCACAGTGTTTGGAAAAGTACGATTTTAGAAAATTTTAAAAAAACCCAAATCACTTAAATGAATCGATAAAACCGCGATTTTACTGCATCGATAATGTGGATTTTGAAAAAGACATTTAGCAGTATAGATCTTAATTATTGATTTTTCTGCAAAAAAAAAAAAAAAAAATTGGGAAACAGTTTGTTTAAAAACAAAAAAAAGGAAAAAGATACTCCAATCGATAATGTGGTTTTGGCAATTATTAACTGCAAAATTGGGAAACAGTTTGTTTACAAAAAAAGGAAAAATAATTCCCAAGCTGACTTTACACGTTAATCATATACGCTGACCAGCATGCTGGTGTCAGTTTAACACTATGCAGAGTTGGTTTCAAAACAATAGTTCCTTCTCTAGAAGGAACAAAAACATGTAAAATAGCGCATGAAAATATTGCAACATCGAGACTTGAGATTTAGTCCACGGAAGTGCATTTTTACAGATTTCTGTGAATGAAATTGATGTAACGCAAAATTTAAGTAAACAAAATTTTTGAACTTTTAGTATAAAGTAGACACATATGTATGTGTGCCAATTTATCCCAAATCTAGTAGGTGTCAAGTTTTGCGGACTTTTGTGTAAATGTTACATAAATGTGACGTAATCTCAAAAAGTGAAAAGCGGAAGGATAAGTTTTGGCATCTAAATTGAAGGTTTTTGACATTCCCGTGTGTCATTTTTTCTTTTTTCAATAAACGACCGTTTTGACTAGCTACTACTTTGGCTTAGCTAAACATAAAATTTACGAAAAATTGTCGTAACTGGCTGAAAAATATTTTCTGTGAAAATTGAAACTGATTGTTTCAAGCTATTTTAGCAAGCATTTATCTCATAATAAATTACAGTTTCCTAAATTAATATGCGTACTATAAATTATTGATTGAAAATTAATCGTAAGTTGTCAAGTGTTACTCCTGCAAAACTGTCGAAAACGTTACTACCACCTTAAACGTTTAACCGCGTTTAAACGTTTAAACGTTTAAACGTAAGCGATTAAACGTTTAAACGTTTAACCGCGTTTAAACTTAAACGTTTAAACGCGGTTAAACGTTTAAACGTCTAAATGTGCAAACGCGTTTAAACGTTTAAACGTACTAAACGTTTAACGGTTCGAAAACCGCGTTTTTTGAACCCGTAAACGTTTAAACGTTTCCAAACCGTTTAAACGTTTAAACGCGTTTAAACGGTTCAAACCGTTTAAACGTGCCCATGCCTGGTAGGAATCGGAAAATTTGAATATAGTATATACGCGGCCCCTGAGAGGGCCGCGTAAAAACAGGCCACAATTACCTATGAGGGATACATTCCTGCACAATTAACGGTATGCATATTTGCCAGTAACTGGTTCTGTTTTATAATAAAAGAAAGTTAAGCGTATTTCGAAACCGTTTAAACGTTTAAACGGACTTAACGTAAAACGCCTCGAAAATCACGTTTTTGAACCCGTAAGCGATTAAACCTGCTCATGTCTAGAATGAACATGAGATGATATGATACAAACATGGTAAAGGAATAAGAGAAACACAACCGGACCTCAAACTATACAATAGCGTGTTTAGTAAATTACTGGTTCTGTCTAGTAGGAATAAAGTTGGTAAAGCTTTTCACAAAATCTAGTGAGTTGCAGCGTCTGGCTTAAGAGCTTCCGGAAAAATTATGTAAGGTACTTAAGGAATACCCACATTAGGTAAGCCACTTTCACCAAAACAAGGCATTGTTTAGTTTATAGGGCAAAATGAGTCATCTTCCCGGGGGTCTTTCTTGTAAAGAGTCGCAGTTAAAGAGTTTGTTTACACTACTGTCATTGTGGTGAACGATTAGGACAAAGAAGTAATAACAAAACATGGTCCCCATTAGGCATAGTGAATGAACAAGAGCATAAAAGTAACTTTTCTCACTTTAGCTTTCTTTATGAAAGAACTTTCTCAAGTCTGCAGTGAGAGTCGCGAATGAAACTTTCGATTAAAAAACTAGGCGAGATTCTTCAGTTTGGCCGTTCACACCCCCCATTAAGTGTTAACTGGAGTTTTGCTCAAGCTCAGTCTTAAACTTTTGTGACTGACCTGTTTGGTAACCGACACTCCGACGCGGCTTCACCTAATTCACCTTCACCTGACCTTCAGTTAACGTGTATAAGGGCAAAAAAGTTCAACTTTAACTAAATTTAAAAAAAGTTAGAAGTCATACTTTAACTTTAACTACAAAAAAAGTTAGGAGTCTTACTTTAACTGTAACTTTACTTAGATTAAAACAGCCTTACTTTAACTTAAACATTAAAGTTATTTAAAAAAGTTATTGATTTTGGGCTTACTTTAACTTTAACTAAAATTAACGCCTGAGCCCTACTTTAACTGTAACTTAAATGGAAGCCTTGGCCTCAACATTAACGGAAATGGTCTAACATTTTTGCCCTAATATTCAATTTCAGACAGAATGAATAATTCCAATTTTACGGCGATTCCCGACCACCAAGCAAGCTCGGAACAGATAGCTTACTTATTTCTGTCGAATGCAACATGTCTCATTGGAATATTCGTTTACACGACCGTTACGCTGACATTCTATAAGTATCGAAACAAAGATTTCAATAATTCATTTTATCAGTTAGCTATCAGTTTAGCTTTCCCGGATATTTCCTATCTTGGAGTCCAATTAATTTATGTCACTGTTGTCGTTCTAATGGGTGAAAACGCGTTACCCAACTGGCTCAATTGGTCCGTTGGATTCTTCAATAATTTCGTTGCTTGGGC
>JASANF010008683.1:0-10071 GCA_030248245.1 Trissonchulus sp. WLG1_4
GCGGTCAGAGTCGAAGCGAAATCTCTCCAAGCCTGTTTTTTAGAATCCACAATCTTTTTCTTACAGGCAGCTTGTAGTCTCCTGTACTGGGCCAAGTTTTCCGCTGTCGGGCGACGCTTTACTTCACGAAAGGCAGCGCGTTTAGCTGCAATTGCTGCTCTAATCTCTTCGGTCCACCAACTTTTCCTTTGTTTTTGGCCACTCGATCCGAAGGGGATGGCTGTTTGGGCACTACTGAGGATGGCTTTCCGTAGTGCGAGCTCTTGGTTCTTAGCCGAATCAGTTGGGTTGATGGGACATTCTTCGAGGGTTGTCGTCAGGCTACTCTTGAAAATAGACCATTTGGCCTTTTTGTAGTTAAACCCTTTTCTGGCTGCTGGTTTTGTGAGGCACGGGGTGATGTTTATGGACACAATTATTGGCAGGTGATCTGAGCCGCAGGTGGGGCCAACTTCCCATCGGATTCTGCCAGACCATGAGATGTGTTGGGCTGTTAGGTCTGGTGCCGAGCCGTGGCCCGAAGCCGGGCTATATCTTGTAGGTTGACCATTGTTGGCAGTTACAAAGTTGGAGTCAAGCAGCCAGTTTTCGATGTTCTGGCCCAGTTGGTCTTCAGCGGTCGATAGATCCCAAGAGTCCGCATGGCAATTTACGTCACCAAGCAAGAAGTCGTTGTTGGCGCGTGGTAGATGTCCGGGGTTAAAGTTTTGAACCCGCTGGTCCGTTTGGTCGTTGCGGATAGGTGGGATGTATAGGTTATGTAGATTGACCGTGGAGTTTTTGCCGTGCACCGCAATACTGATGTGCTCCGTGGTGTTGTCATTTTGATGGACCATGCGAGGTTTCACTAGCGAGTGCTGGAGGCACTTTCTGACCAGGGCGGCGACCCCTCCCCCCACAATCGCCCTGTCTGTTCGGCCTGTGGTTCTATGGGAGCAGTAGGTGGTGAAAGGTTTCAGGCTGATAGTGGCGCCCTGTTTCAGGTTTGTTTCTTGCAGAAGGATGACGTCTGCTTCAGTGGTTTCCGCAAGCTTGGTTAACTCTACAAGCTTTGCTTGGTCTGCTATGCCGTTGCAGTTCCACTGGATAATAGTAAGTTTGCGCAGAACCGAACAGGGATGCTGGCGAGGGGGGGGACGGGGCCTAATGGGGGGGCCCGCACGGGTACCACGGTTTAACCCCGGGGCAGGGACCGCCCGGGGGGCGGGCACCAGGGCCGTCCGTGGGGCGGTTCCGCGGACGGTGTGCGGAGTAGAGCCGGGGGGCGCCCGCAGGGGGGGCCTGGGGGCTGGTGGTGAGATTGACCCGCGGACTGTCCGGGTAGAGGGTCTTAGGGGCCCGTCCCGGGGGGGCCCAGGCGGCTGCCCGCGGGGGGGGCCTGGGAGACAGTTTGGGCACTTCCAAGAGTGACCTGGCGGGAGCCGCCGAATAGCTGGTCTGGTCAGTCCAGAGCACATGGCATGGTACCATAGATGGCATTGAGAGCACTGTGGTGATAGTCCGTTACCCACATTTCGCCCACAACACCCGCAGGGCCAGGTTGGGCGGGGCCCAGGGTGGGGATGGATATCCCCGGCCATTAGCAGGAGGTGTGCGAAGTATCTGGGTTTTCCTGGTTGGTTGGGGCAGAACCAGGCGATAACACCAAAAAGTCCAAAGATAGGATTTGGGCCAGCCGTTGGGGTACGCCGGGAGGGGAGGGCTGGCTTATCCTTCCCGGCTGAGAAAAACCCAGAGGGAGCGGGGGGTGTATTCCGCCGTAGTGTTTGGCGGTCCAGTGTCTGTCGCGCCCCGGAGGTAGGGGCACCAGTGGTTGACCAGCGTTTCGGGCCTTCGGTGGAGGGCGGACCAAACATCCGAAGGCGACCAGGGAACCGCGTTGAGGCGCCAGTCGTCTCCCCAGCGTCGTCTCCCCAGCAAATCCTGGGCTCGCTACTGCTATGCAATGCAACACATAAAGCATAACAATAACAACAATCGACACTTTTGTTTCGCTCCCCCCCCCCGGTCGACACCCAAGGTGGGGCCCCCCTTTGAAAATTCCTGGATCCGGCCTGATATAAGCGACAGAGTTTTGCAGGGGTTTGGGCAGCGATCGACCGGAGGCTCCGGCTCCGGCCGGATTTGAGGCTCCGGCTCCGGCTCCGGCAAAAAAAGTGCCGGAGCCGGAGAATTTTCACTGTTCAAATTTTGGCAAAAAGTTCACATTTTGAGAAAAAAATCACAAGGTTAACGAAGCGGTTAGTCGGTTACAGTACTTTATTACTGCCAGTTGTAATGGCGGTGACCACCCCTCTCTAGCATTATGTATTTTTACGTCTCTAATTGACTAAACTCGGCCTAAAAACAAAAGTTTCTCACACTTTTAATCCAGGGGCTGCCGCCCCCAGACCCCTATAAACTTGTTTGTAACTACGTGACTTAGGGCCTATTCCTTTACCGGATTAAACGGACTGAACTTATTTTAGTCCGAGGTTTTGGAATGGAAAGTCGGACTAAACGGACTAAACGGTTTAAAATAAGTCAGCGGCTTAATTTTAGTCCGAACCCATTCCTAAACTACCACCGGATTAAACTTTTTAGTCCGATCCCATTCCTAAACTACCACCGGATTAAACTCTCAGCTGGACTAAAATTAGTCCGATTAAAAAATTTCCGTTCCTAAACCGGATTTAAATAAGTCCCTTTAGTCCACTCGCTGCATTTTACTTGGAGTTTTAGTCCGCGTTCTGTTACGCGGATTAAACGGACTTAACTTCCCGGTACCCCCCAATTATTCGCTTGCTACTTATGATTATCTTAACCGATTTGGACGATCTATATATCAAATTGTAGCTGAATAATTGGGCTATTTTATGGTGTATTTCAATTATCCGTTTTAAAAACGTATTCCAAAAAATCTTCGTCAAAATTGCTTTTTTTGGTCAATTTTTAACAAATTCTTATCAAAAATCTAAAAATTTTTAAACAAAGGGTTTCTAAAAAGCTTTTGGATATTATGTAGGATTTTAAACAAAAATTTCAAAAAAATTATTGTAAATTATAAAATTATAAAAAATAAGTCGGATTCGAAATCCAACCAGGCGCGGTGAAGGCGAACGCTTTAAGGGGGTAGTGTCGCGAAAGCAGTCGATTTTGCGCGACTGTAAAACTTGTTCAGTAAAATGTTAGAAATTGTTCTTTCTATATTTTAAAAATCTACCAAAAGGCAAATTATTTTGCCAAGTTTCAGCAAAATTGGTGCAGCATATAGTTTGCAATAATGTCTCAAAGTCGGAAAAATGACGAAAAAAAAAACCTATTCACATTCCATTTTTTAGTCACATTTATCAGTTTTTCTGTTTAGTTTTTTTATACAGACTAATAGCACATATGTTGTAGTTTATGCACACAAAATTTAGTGCATATTACTGTAGCGGCTGTGGAGTAATACTAGTTTGAACAGTGAAGGTGTACTTAAACTGTAAAATAGTAACAGCAATAATGATAAATTGTGAAAAATCTAGACGCTTATTTTCAAATCAGAAGAAAAACGAACCTTCAATTTTCTTTTTTCTTATTTGTCGCAAAAAATTGTGCGTCCACACATGATGTGTACTTCACAAGCTGGCCAATCTGATATCTGGCACGAACGTCTAAGGACAGCCCTTGTCACCCAACTTGAAATGACTATAACTTCGTAAATACTTTGTCGATTGTGATAATTTTACATTCATCGTGTTCAGGGAGTCAGAGTTTGTTATGTTAGCGTTATCGCTTCTACTAAATACTCGTACTTTTGCGGAAAAAATAGCTGTCTGCCTTTTTACATAGAATTTTTGACAAAGCAGATTTTTCGGCAAATTTGATATTATTTCGAACTTTTAACTTATTCAGATGAAAAAAGCGCCAAAAATTGACCCATGGACACTAACAAACATGAAAAATACGTTGTATACAGGAAAAAATTGAAGAAATATTATGGGTGACAAGGGCTGTCCTTAGACGTTCGTATATCTGGCTTGATTTTTCGAACTTTTATGTCCCTATTGTGTGATGTCTGGCTTACTAATGACGATTGGTCAAAGATATTTGTCAATATTGATAGTGTGATATCTGGCAGTAATTATTTGATACCATACAGCGTTGGACTAGCTTCTCATTGCATGTACTACTTCAAAACAAAAAGTTCTATTTTCACAGCCTATGAGCAAAACTGCTTTCGCGACACTACCCCCTTAACCACTCGGCTACGCCCGCCTGAACGGTAACGTGCTAAATAGTCTTTATATATAATGGATATTAAAAACTAATATGTCATCATTTGCAGCTATTTTTTTTTGCATTATGTGCCGCTGCAAGTAAATTTTTTATATTGCGAAAACGCTGTATTCAAACAGCGAGTTAATGGTCAACTTCAACTGCTCAGCCAATCAGAGACAAAAGTTTGTAGGCGGAGACAAAACTGATTGGCTGGTGCGAAAACACATTATAGTGCACCAGAAATCCAAATTTATCTGTGTCGGGATTCGGGAAATTTAAGTTTAGGAATGACACCGGACTAAATTAAGTCAGACTAAATTTAGTCCGATTATAAATTTGATCCATTCCAAAACTGCCGGGTTAAACAGTTTAGCGCGAAAAATTAAGTCCAGCTTGATCGGACTAAACAGACTTAAAAATCAGCGCGCTAGCTGTTAAGTCCGTTTAATCCGGAGGTTTGGAATGGCTTTTTTCAGCATAATTTTTAAACCGTTTAGTCCGATTATAATTAACCCTTTAATCCGGTAAAGGAATAGGCCCTTAGTGACTTCAACTTGACTTTTAGCTCTGATGTTTTCGGCCGATCAAATTTAGTACAATGTTTGCATGTGCTGTTATTTCGCAAATTTTTGTGTTAAAATAGCAAAAAAGTTCATTTTTACCCATTGCAAAAATTAAAAAATCAGTCCCCCCCTAAATTTTTTCCTGGCTACGCGACTGGTATACGCCTAAATTACAGGGGTGAGGGGGCGGTAATCCCCGGAAGCTAGATACATTTATGGCATTGTATCTTCTACAAAGTGTATATAATCTTTTCCAAATTGTTTATTTTTTGGGTGTATATAATATAAGCTTCTTGACAATTTTGCAAGGTTTGACTAAAAGGGGGAGGTGAGGTCCGAGGTTCAGACGAACACCCTGAACAACCCCTCCCTGTCACTCCTGACTATGCTCTTGGCACCGCAGTCAAAATCCTAGATGCACATAGGGGGGGTAGGGGGGGGTACACCCCCCTTCAGACATCCGGCACCCCCCCCCCCCCTCAATCCCCCACACCCCCCCCCCCCCTCTGATGGCCAAGAAAGTGCCCCTAAAATGCGTAAAAAGTTGAAAAATTGCAAAAAATTTTCGCCTGCGGCGAAAAAAGTACCCCAAAAATGAGTTGAGAATCGAAAAATTCTGAAAAATTTTCGGATGTCGCCGAAAAATGGCCAGAACTAAAGACCACCCCCCCCCCTTCCGCCAGGGGTCGGGCACCCCCCCTCGCCGATTGACCCCGTGCATCTCTGGTCAAAATGCTATATATACTGCTTAATTTGACCAAATTTTTGACTTTTTGTCAATGTTGATGAAATATTTTTGTGAGATCACCTAAAACCGAGACCAGTCAGTGGCCAACTATTATACTGGTCGTATGAGTGTGTATATAACGACATATGTATAGAAGTGGGGCGTAACTGTTAAAGAATTAAAGAATGCTGTTTCGAAAAAAAATTGAAAAGTTTTTCACAATATTGTCAACATTTTTTCTAATTGAATTTTTTTAAAAACACTGCCTCCGGCTCCGGCATTTTATATCCGGCTCCGGCAAAATTTTACCTCCGGTCATTCGCTAGGTTTGGGGCGGCAGCCCCCAGGAAAAAATCTAGAATTTTTGCATTTGTTGGCCGAATTTGGTAAACTGGAGACGTACCACAACTTTTTCGGCCGAGCAAATGAAAACACCAAATGGGGTACCCTTGCTTGTGTAAAAATTTAGTCTCTGGGAAAAAAATTTGGAGGGGGAGCTCTCTCCATTCCCTCCCTCCCACGGGTATATACCGCCTAACGCCCATGTCTTGATATTAAAAAGACTCTATATACTTGTTACATAAATTGAAATAAACTATGCAAATTAAAGCATAAGGTGATTAATTGCAATTTAGGGTTTGGTACTTGGTGGCTAAAGAAACAGTACTTTCAAGTTTTAGAAATACCCGAAAAAATGTACGACCGACAGAAGAATCAAAGGGGGGACCCTTGTGTAAAGTATGACTTCGGAAATTTTTTTTGACAGTTTCTTAGGTTTTACTCTTGATGACGTTTTTAGGCAATAGCAACAATGCTCATTTGATGCTCATTTTTATTTCTCAATGCTCATTTTTATTCTCGAATGCTCAAATGAGCACAAATTTGAGCAAAAAAACCGTGTCATAATCAAACATGTAATATAACAGCACCAAAATTTTGGGTGCCCCTCCCCCCCCTTCGTGGGACCCCCCTCCCCTGCGTCAGCTTATTTTTGACCCCCCCTCCCAAAAATGACGCAATTTTTAACTTTTTTGACAAAAAACACATTTTGACAATTTTTGGCGAAAATTTTGAAGAAATCGCTTAAATTTCACAAAAAAATGCCGATTTTTTTCAAATTTTGGCCAAAATTTTACTCCCGCCGGGACCCTCCTCCCTCTTTTCCCTCTGGCGGGACCCCCCCTCCCTCCCCCGGGGCCGAATTTTGGGGGGTCTTTCCCCCCATCCTTCCCAACTACATCATAACGCACTCAAAACTATCCAAAAACAAAGATAGCCATTTTTGGCTTCAAACTTGGGCCTACGTTCACTTACAAAAACACTGAAAAATAATGCAACTTTCAAGGGGTCATAGCTCAGAAAATCCAAATTTAAAAAAAAATAAAAAAAAAAAAAAAAAAAAAAAAAAAAAAAAAAAAAAAAAAAAAAAAAAAAAAAAAACAAAAAAAAAATATATATATATATATATATATATATATATACATACATAGGGGTTTTATTACAAAAAATTCTTCCCTCGAGGTGCTCTACTCCAAAAATTAGGTCCACTATTTCCCCCTCAACTGCACTTGATCCTGAACTTTGGTTTGCGCTCACTTCCGAAAACAATGATATCTGAAAATGAACTTTGCCAAAGCCTAAAATGTATTTTGCAACTTCTGAAGTAATAAATGTTTGATGACCTATTGGTAACATACACGGTACAGCCGTGGCGGACCGCATGTGCACATACATACATACTAGGGATCGACCGGATCCAAAATTTCTGCCGGATCCGGATCCGGATCCGGATCCACTGGATCCGGCCGGATCCGGATCCGGATCCGGATCCGGATCCAGCCTGAGACACACAGACATTTTTCCAAAAATGAAAAAATTTTCAAAAATTTTTTGTCTAAATTGACAACTGACTGTCCCAGACTTTGATTTCGGGGGGTGGGCGGGGGTCTGAAGAAATGTTTTGACTTTTTATAATAGCGTTTTTCAGCTTTACGCCAAGTTGTTATAGCCGCAGCCATATCGAGGGCAATGAATTGAGTCTGTAGTAAAAACCAGTGGTGCACCCAGGAAAAAATGGAGAATTTTTCGATTTTTAGGTTGAATTTGGTCAACTGGAGACGTATCAGAAATTTTTTTCCGACAAGGAATGTCACATCAGACAGAAGACAGTGTATTACACAACTAAATGCAGCATACTATACCCGTGTAGACATGCAAATGCAGCATAATGTACTCATGTATAGGCTTTGCTGAAAGATAATGACAAGGAATAGTAAGCCAAAGAGTTGCAGGAGTCTGGGGGCGGCAGCCCCCAGGAAAAAATGTGGGAAATTTTTGATTTTTAGGCCGAATTTGGTCAATTGGGGGGGACGCATCAGAAAAATTTTCCGGCCGGATAATAAAAACCAAAGGGGGGACCCTTGGAACAAATAGTTGTCGTCAAGAAGTGCCAATTTGATACTGGATCCGGATCCGGCAGGTTTGGATCCGGATCCGGCGCCGGATCCGGATCCACTGGATCCGGCCGGATCCGGATCCGGATCCGGATATCCGGTCGATCCCTAATAAATATATATCAGGGATCGAACCTCCCACCCGGATCTTCGGACCCTCCCCTCAAAAACCCTAACAATAAATTCAAAATCCCACGGGGTTTTCCCATTCCGTTTTCTGCGGGGCTTCCGCGCCTTCCCCCTGCCCCCCCCCCCCCCCCTATATAAAACCCCCTTCCGGTACTTTTTGGTTCCGGTTCCGGTTCCGGTTCCGGTATTTTAAAAGTACCGGAACCGGAACCGGAACCACTATTTCTCTGACGAAGGATTTTGCTTTTAATTTTGTGTTGTTCGTCCATGAAAATTTTCCGATAGGCCTCCAACTGACCACAATTGGCCTAAAAATCAAAATTTTCTTCAGATTTTGTTCTGGCGAGCCTCTTGCGACTCTGTAGCTAGTTTAGTCTTCGTCTTGTTTATTATTCTCTTTCATCAAAGCTCATGCGTTCAACATATTGTGTGCTGTGCGCGTATATATAAATATTGCATACTTATACATGTAAAAATACAAATTTAAAGATACACTAGCTTAATACATTGTTATCGTTTGTGCTTTATTGTCTTAAAATGGATATTGCAATATTTATAGTACTAGTATATACTAGGACTACATACAAATAGCTTTTGATTTTTTATTCTAGCATTCTTATGTTATTCTTTATATATATCCTTAAGGTTATCCTTAAGGTCAACCTTAAGAAATTGTCAACAAGGGTCCCCCCCTTTGGTTTTTATCGCCCCGCCGAAAAAATTTCTTGATACGTCTCCAATTGACCAAATTTTGCCTAAAAATCTAAAAAGTTTCGAATTTTTTTTCTGAGGGCGACCCTATCCAGACCCCTGCATCTCTATGGCTGACTGCTCCTTGTTATTATCTTTCATCAAAGCCTAGCATGTCTACAAAAGTACATTATGCTGAATGTACTTGTATAATACACTGTACCTGTCGGAAAAAATTTCTGATACGACTTTAGTTATCCAAATTCGGCGTAAACAGTTAAAAAATCTCCCATTTTTTTTCCAGGGGCTACCGCCCCCCAGACCCCTGCAACCTGTGGCTCACTGATCTTGCGTTTGCACTGCGAATTAAAATGCTAAATTACTGTAAATACTAAAATAAATGTCAAAAGTGTATTTAAGTGTATAGAAAGTCAAAAAAAAAAAAAGAAAAAGGGGGGCAAAGTGAATTTTTAGGCCAATTGCGGGAGTCGGAGGCCTATCTGGAAAATTTTCATGGACGAAAGACACAAATTTAAAAGCAAAATCCTTTGTTAGAAGATAGCTGTTCCGGTTCCGGTTTTGGGTAACCTCCAAATACCGGAACCGGAACCGGAACCGGAACCAAAAAGTACCGGAACCGGAACCGGAACTCCGGTCGATCCCTGATATATATATATATATATATAATATATATATATGTGTGTGTGACGTGTGTGTGTGTGTGTGTGTGTGTGTGGCAGTCCGGTGTCATTGAAGGCGCTTGGAAGAAACCATGCACATGCATGCATGTATAAACTGGGGAATGGGAGAACCCCCCCCCCAAATCGAGAAACTGGGGTGGAGACTGGAGATTCCCGAGTTTTGGGCAAAACAATATTACCTTTTTGCCAAAATTTTCAGAAAAATTTTTCTAAAAATTTAGGGGTTTTGACGATCATAGCAGGTCTGAAATTTCTACCTGTTACATGTATGCATTAGGGATCTAACTGTATTTGTAATCCGGATCGGCCTGCATCAATGTTTATCGGTGCTGCGTCTGGATCACCTCGATCCGGATCCAGTATCGAATCCCACTTCTTGACGACAACCATTCGTCCCAAGGGTTCCTCCTTTGGTTTTTATTATTCGGCCGGAAAATTTTTCAATGTTCCCTCGATTGATCAAATTCGGCCGAAAATTCAAATTTTTGATTTTTTGGGGGCTGCCGCCCCCAGTCTGCAATTTTTAGTAGCTGAAAATTAAATCAAAGCAATACCACACAAACAAC
>JASANF010008685.1:0-25526 GCA_030248245.1 Trissonchulus sp. WLG1_4
ACTATTAGTTCTTATCTTATAGTCAATAGTTCTTTTTGTAATGAAATTGCGTGTTCCTTTTTCTTTCAGGGTCCACAATTTTTTGGCCAGACTTTAGTCTTTTGCTATCATATTGCATCGGAGCCTTTTCCAAGATTTTGACTGCGCAAGCGCGCACTGTTTTCAACCAAGGACTTCACACATCAGACGAAAGCGAAACTGTAAACCAAAGTCCAAAGCTCATGACTTCGTTCCACTTGAGAGTAGTCGGACCCATACATGGGCGTGGGGGATATTGCTCCCCTCCGCCCCCCCCCTCCAATCCGACCTCGCTCCCCCCACCCCCAGAATGTTTTGAGGGTAGCCCACAAAGCAACAATCGGCGGCTCAGGAGCAAAATTGGCAAAATTGGTGGCTCACGAAGCAGCAACATAAGGGAAGTTGCTCCGCACCCCCCCCCCCCCCCTGATTTCCATAGCTGCACATGTGTGGTCTGACCAAAAAATGCTGGACCCAAGGACAAAAAGAAACACGGGACTTCATTTCGAAAGGAACGAAGCACAGAGCATGAGCAGAATCACACCAACTGTTTTGTCTCAGGGTTCGGCAATTCACTCGATCAAACATATTGAATCAAATGACGAGGCTTTGTACCGAGATCAGAACCCAACCGTCACCATAGCGGGCTAACCTGAGCATCAATCATGAAACCTATGTATCTGATCAAAACTACACAGCTACTGGCAAAAAGTGACGATGTAATCTCAACGAAAGTTGAGTCATGAAAGCAACATATTTACTACAAAACCCATTAATTTTTATTTATCAGACTTCGAAATCGATAGATACATTTTACAAGAATTATATTTGAATAAAATCATACAAGTGATGTAAAACGCGAAAAATGCAATAAAACAGCCGTTATATAAAAAAGTTACATACAATATCTAAATCAAACATATTTTACATAAAAAAGTTTCGAAATTTAAAAACATGAATCTAATTTTCATACTACCATAAAGAATGACGAAATTTTCATACTACCATAAAGAATGACGATTAAATAATTATACTTTTTTCAAGAGCTAATTTTACTAAAAGCGTTTCAACTACGGTGCCAAAGTAACAAAAACTATAAAAAACAACTTAACTCGCTACACAAAAATAGAAAAGATAAGTAGGTACGTAGACAATCAAGGATGTGCATAAAATAAAAATACAAAATCATGGTACAATAAACTTACATAATATATTAATATAATATAACACACTAACCATAGTGGAGGTAAACGCGAATTTGCCACGAAAATAATTTTGCATAAAAAATGAAACTCGGTTCGAAACAAAAAATAAATAATTCGGTCTGCCAACAAAAAAAACTAGTCCTCACTGATGGATAAAAAGCATCTGTATGTTGTACAACTGAATTTCAACTCTTCTATCGACATACCCTGTTTTGAGAGATAACTGTAGTACAGTGGCTATAAAATACAACAGAAATACAGCAAGCTAACGCGCTGATTATAAAACAAGCAAAACCATATGCCTAGATAAATTTTGCAAAAAATCAATGGGATGAAACGAGAAGACATAATAATACAAGAGTATGTACGAGTAGTAGTAGTTGCGCAGTTGCTATCAATACAGTTAAGCGCATAAAAAACGTTGGTACAAAAAATCGTTTCGATCTACTCCTTGATTTATGCATACGAAGTTGATATTGAACTGAAAGGGACCAGATATAGCTTTTTCTGGAAAACTCTACTTCACATAAGATTCTTTCAACATCGAAAAATAGCCTACTTTGATCCAAGACGTATTACGTCTCACTCCGTGTCGTGAAAATAGCAACTCAAATTTAATCTACGAAAAAACAGATGAATGTTCAAACAAATTTTGGATTTAAAAAAATGACTGGGAACTTTTGTGGACAGAGTAAGATGGTGTACTTCGGAAGCCCTATTTTTTGAAAACAATAAAGTTTGGGCAACACAAATTTTTTCATACATTTTTTAGATTGCTCCGCATGCTTCTGTATAGGTTATTATCTCACTGCTACACAATAAAGGAAGAAACATCACAGAAGACTCCGAAGTTTCAGAATTTTTAATTATGGCTTCCATGACGGCTTTAAAAAAATTGTATCGAAAACGGGTATGCCAGACAAACCGTCTAACAATATCCTGGACACTCATCACAGAATTTTTAGCGTATCAAGTTTGCATGGTAAAATTCAGCCTAAGCGATTGCGACAATTCTTCGCAGCAGCTGACCAAAATTTGTCTTGGCTCTGTGTTCTTGGGAACAAGTATGAACCGAGCTTTACTTTCAAAAAACGGTCACGATTTTACAGTTTCCCATTACCTACGATCATTTTCTAAACCAACACGCACATAAGTTATGCTGGAAACAAAAATAATAGTTCGCCTATGCTGCGTAACAATGAGATTTACATGATGCTATTTATGATACAATAATAAGGGGGAACAAATTTGGCAGAGTTAATAGCAAAAGTAACTTTAAAAAACGACTGCCTTTGAATAAAAAATTATCTCAGTCGAAATACTGTCAAGTGTGAAAACTAATAATGACGACGCAATTTGTTCCACATGAACAAAATCTCAACTGTCGAAATAGAATACTGTTAATTTGTTTACATTTCCCGCAACAGGCTCTTCCATAAAAAATATTCCATATTAAAGAAATAATCCATCCATAAAATCGACCCCTATCGTACACAAAAAACACTCAACAGCCATGATAAGATACAGCTAATATAAAGCTCGGCAAAATAGACACTAATGAACAATATTTACATCGAACTCGAGAAACAATTATAATTACAACTACAGTCGACATCGTTTACATTGTCACACACAAATCACCGTCAATTTAAAGAATAGTAATGTACTGTAAACATAATACACAAACAAAAATGAACTAAAAAAATATAAAAAATTAAAAAGAACTCAAATAATCATGTATAATAAAATCCTACAAATCAATTACAGTAACACTGTCATGACAAAAATTCGGCATGATGAGATAAATAGAAATAAACAATTATTATAATACACTAATGTTACATAAAATCGAGATTTTATAATATAGTCGGAAGCAGCAACACTACTAAAGGTACTAGGCTTACGTACAGCCTGAATGCCTACGATGCGCTATATTGCAGACAATAAAAAACTTATCGACGAGGCTTCAAGTTATGTACTCTTGCTTGAAGAGCCATTTTAAACTCAAAATCGAAAAGTTACTATACCGTAATCTCATCCTCATCTCATGTCAATACTGACATCGAACAAACCAAGCCAGCTACGTACAGTACGCTACGCAAATCCAAACTATAATAACATAAACTTTTTTTTAACCGTTCAAAATGTACGATAATCTATACCTATAGCAAAAAAGCAGCCTCAAGATGAAACCAGATTTTAACACATTAACATTATCGACATCAACAACAGCCCACAATGTTTCACTCTTAAAGAAGTGAGAAGAACAGTGAGACATTTACATAAGAATGGCGACGCTAAATGCGGGCCTCAAAGAACTGGGGGTATTCGCTTTGTATATAATCGGAGGTAAGAGAGATACGATACTGACAAGAAGTGTACAACTGACTATGACCTACCATCAGGCTGTCAATGTCTTCATAGGCCGGTTCACACTTGTCCTTAAGAAGACAAGGACAGAGACAAAGACAATTTACAGTCATCTGCTGTGAAGATAGGATGGAAACGTTCGGCAAATTTTTTGTGTATTATGAACTGAAAGTCATCTTGACTATCTTCATGCCAAAAATTGGCTGTTTGGCAAAGTTGATTCCTTGGAATTGCTTAAGGACAAGGCCAAGGAGAAGTATGAACCGGGCCTTAGAGCGAGACATTATGTGCTCTTGTCGACATCAGTATAAACATATTTTCCAAAAAATACACACACACTGACAAAGTACACAAAAATACTTGCTCATACTTGGCCTGATCGAAGCATTGTGACAAAATATCAAACTCCAACAAAAATCAGTGTAGCAGCAATACAAAGCAGCAAAATACAGCTAGAAATCCAGAAGCCACGGCTGTTCTGTTAATAAAACCAATTGGGTAGAAATTATTTGCTGTAATTTATTGTAGGCTGTAGCTTGTGTTAAGCTGTGTAATAAGCTAATTTCGGTTTTGAAAAACAATGCGAAAACATACAATCGTTTAAATCTTTCGAACAAGAAATTCGTCAATATATCGAACCGCAACAAATGCACACTATACAATACACAATTATCGTCGGATTATATCAATATTGTATTATATCAAAATCGTACATTATTGCGTCACTGATATCCTTGCATAGATTTGAGCGTTTCTGGAATCCTGGAATATCCCTCAGCTATGCTGTCACGCATCTGTGCTTCTCCATTCGCCAGACGATCGTAACTCGACACAGCACCCGAAGCCGCGTCTGAAACAACAAAATAATAACTATGTTCTTATGCAATCGTCCTGTATTCTAATGATAGCATATTCAACAAATCGAGTCACACCTTTGGGTCTTTGGCAACGAAGGCACAGGTTCGGATATGCTCACAAATAGGCTTGTTCCGCAGACGGCGATGGACTTACAGCCGTGTGTTCGTTCAGCCGGTAAAATTAACAAAATATCCACGACACTAATCGTGTATGAGATCAAACTGTGCCGCGATTATTTTGTAATTACATCGGAGAAACGGACATACGGCTTCAAGTATGAATCGACCCTAACACCAGAAAAGGTGAAAGCCACAGTTTCTAGTTTCTACTAATCCCAAAGTTGACTAAATTGGCATATGTCGTACAAAAATATAACAAACGTAGTACAACAGTAATAACAGAAAGCACAAAATGTAAACGGCTTACTGCATGGGACAGTTGAATAGATATTTTCTCCTGTCGAGTCCATGTTATTGTAAGCATTAGGTCGTTCTTTCACTTTTTCATACCCGCATTCGGATGCTAAAGAAAATAAAAAAGCATGAAAGAGTAATCTGTTCAATAGGCTACGAAATACGAAAGCATTGTAAAATATTAAGCAAACATAATCCCTACTCAATCCGCCATGACTCAATAACCAGAGTCTGTTCACAAATTAGGATTAACTAGATTTACATAAATCAAATTAACTGGAAATCTGGAATACTCAACACTAATGACTGAATCATGGTAGCTTTTTCAATTTAGACACATTTACTCTCCTCAGTGTTTAATTGTATAAACGCGCAGAGTTGGGGAAAAACAGCGCATTGCAAGTAGAGTTATGATATTCAATTCAGTTAATCCAATCCCGTTAATCCGAATTTGTGAACAGCCCCTTAGTGTAATACTTTGTTCTACCTTTATCACTCCATCCATCCATAACCCGGTGTTTCTCTGGATGGACGTAGCGCGCATTACCCAAGCCCGAGTCCTCGCTACCGTTAGACCACGCCGAGCTGCGTGCTTTACTGTTCAGCGGTGACACTCCGGAGAAGTCTCCACTGTCACTGCTGCTTGACAACGACGCTCCCCGGGGAACACCATTGTAGAGGGGGTTGTCAAATTCATTGTCTGGCAACTTGGTCTCATAGATACCGTCGTTAGCATCGTAGCTGAAACCAGAACACAGAAACAGTAGATTGTCTACGCATTATTTTACTCGCACTCAAATGTGGGTGGTGGGCATCCTATGCCGCGCATATAGTTTAGAAATAAGAAAAACTAGTTACGCCAGTAAACACTTTGATCCACTGTTGCGGAAAACAAAAACAATATTTACGGCAGGGCAGATTCTCAGCATGGAAGCCACACTACAAGAGATCTACAGTGCAAAAAATTCGCTTGTATCCTTACTAATTGTTTGACACTGGCTTACGGACAAGACCCCCAAAAATGGCCGCGAAGTTGGTAGTAACTAATGAGTCCCCAGCTCCAACAGATTAAGACATCCCGTAAAATCCAACTACCGATCAAGCATACAAACTGACGGTACGGTACAACCCAAGGCAGAACGCATCCTAATCATTCCCTACCGAACAGCACGCATCGGTGGATCTCTGGCATGATGGTATTTCCTTCGATAGTAGAACACCAGGCCAACCAGCAAAAGCACCAGCAGGATTATCACCAGAACAGCCAGCGGCACGGCTACAGACGTTTTCACACCGCCCTCCGATTCGCGACTCCGGCTGGCCGCATAGGCGCTACAGCGTGAGCCAGAGCAGCAGCCATAGACCGGGTCACAGACTTCTTCCAGCAAACAATTCCGACACGTCTGATTGCAGCCACTGCCGTAGGAGTTCGGCGGGCAGACTGAAAATAACTCTTTCAGTTGTAATTCAATACTGGTATTGCTTCCATTAGGTTTTTCAGAGTTTTATTTCGTTGCCGACCCCGCGAAGCAAGGGTACAATCCATAGTTGCTGTTGTCTTAAATAAATAGAATGTTACCCTAACCTGCTGAGCCCAATTTTTAGATTTCCGTTAAAAACAAAATGATGAGATTAAGTTTTCTGTAAAGAAAATTAGAACAACTTGAAATTGAATGATATTAATCCTGCTCCTGCCGGTGTGTGATTATATTTCAATCTAATTTAACTCAACTTATGAAGCCTACTATTAATTAAAATAAAAAACTGTTAAAAAATCCCAATCCAAAAGAACAGCTCACCAGTATCGCATTTGGGTCCCATTTTTCCCGGCGGACACAGACACTCGCCATGAATGAAATGACAGTAACTGCCCTCAGTACAGCTGCACTGTTTGACGCAGTCCGGCCCCCAGTAGCCGGCGGGACAGGGCAGTTTACAGCCGGGTCCGTACAGGCCGGCCGCACAATGGCACTGGCCGGTGACCGCGTCACAGTTCTGGTACTCGTCACACTTGCACTCCTGCAGACAGCCCTGGCCATAGCTGCCCTTAGGACAAGCTAAAAGGATATAAAAAATATATATTTATAGGGCCCTTTGTCAAAAAGCCAATGATTGTCTTAATAACAACTCCGACCAAGCTACAGTACTAAGTACGATAGGCCGATACAAACATTCAAACGGTCTGACTGATCTATATTAATGCTCCTTAACCCAAACAAGGTCTCTCTGCATTGCCGTTTTACAGAACCAGTTCTAAACTCCTAAACTGCTAATGGCACAGCGACAACCAGTACAGCTATCTAATTTGACTTGACCGATTATAAACTGATTTGGCTGCATCTTATAGTATGCTAAGATTCAGGGCCAATTCCTTTACCGGATTAAACGGACTGGACTTATTTTAGTCCGAGGTTTTGGAATGGCAAATCTGGTTAAACGGACTAAACGAGTTAAAAAAGTCAGCTGCTTAATTTTAGTCTGACCCCATTTCAAAACTACCCCTGGACTAAACGGATTTAACATGCACGCTTAACATTAGCAGGCATAGTGAAGTCCGTTCAGCCCAATTAAAAAGCAGGGCGCTAAAAGTTAAGTCCGTTTAATCCGGAGGTTTTGGAATGGCATTTTTCAGCATAATTTTTTACACCGTTTAGTCCGATTATAATTAACCCTTTAATCCGGTAAAGGAATGGGCCCATAGTCTTATCGACTGATTCAATTCACAGAAAAAAGCTGTGAAAATAAGAAAACTGCGGTTCTGAAGTTGGTCTCTAGCTTAATAGATTGCAAAGAGTTTTTTTACTTTTATTCCTTAAACATATATACTGTTTTTCCACAATCTCTACTGACACCTGTGTCTAAAGTCTAATAAAAATTACAAACCCTTATTCAAACTACTGTCTCTTTAGCCATCCCTCGACTGCATAGTACATACCGACTTTGATCTTCATTTTTTAACCATTATAAGCCCAGTTTTGCACTTACGCTGTGCGCATCTGGGCCCCATGAACCCACTGGGACACTCGCAGACCCCGCTGACCGGAGAACAGGTCGCGTTATTGTGACACGGCGGGCACTTTTGGCTGCACTGCAGGCCGTGGGTGCCCCTGGGACAGACTGAAACAATAACACACAATAACTCATAAGATAATAGTGCAAGAATAGATATGTCTGGGAGCTAGCATTCACAAACACAAACGGCATTTAACTTGACCCAGTCTAAGTCGAAAACGTGATCTTATGAATAATTACACATAGAATACTCACGATGTTTCTGCCAAAGAGCTGATTGTTACAATAAATTGTAAGACTTGTAAAGTTGAGCAACAGGCCCCAGGGCCCATAGCTGACAACGACATTTACCAAACTGTCCTTATCAGCAAAATTTATAAAATATAGGCAGAGGAACCTCCTGTCACATGAAATCAACAATTTTTATAACTTCCAGCATGACACGACCTTACCTTCACTGCAGTCTTCGAGGGTGAAGCCAGGATAACACTGACACTGTCCAGTGATGTGGTGACAATAGAAGCTGCGCCGAGACAGTGCAGACTCAAAACCAGGGAAAGGTTTGCAGGTACATTTCTCTTGGCAATTAAGTCCATAGCTGCGATCGTCACATGCTGAAAATGAATACCAATCGTTTCAAACATTATAGAAAATATATTCGTACAACCTGCTGAAATAAGGAAACCACGCTGAATTTCTTGAGGGCTCTTAGCAGAGCATAACGGCTTAATCATTAAAAAATAATTATATTTTTCTGTCGATATTTTTTGTCTATGAAGATATCATAAATCGCATGCAACAAAAGCTTATGTAAGCCGGTATAGCACAATCAAAGTGAATCAAATTAATTTTTGAACACAAAGCATAAATTTTTCGAAAACCCAATTCATCCACCTAAAAATTAGTTTACTAAGGTGAAACCCGTTAGTAGTGAAACGCAATAACAACATTTACTAACTCGTCTCGATTCAAAAAACGCATCTGGGGTAGATTTCACCACATTTAAAAAATTATTTTCGCTAAACCCAGTTTAAGCCAGGCAATATCAATGAATAACTTGCTCAGTCAGCCTAGTTTTTTACATTACGTTATAAATTGCTCTTAGAAATTTAGAATACATTATTAATATGTCTAAACCAGGGTAAAACCATAGTCTAGTTTAAACGATGGTTTTTTTCAAAACAATCGTGGTCATTATAGCCCTTCGTGTTCAGCAAAAATCCTACTTTGTTCGCAGGCCACGCCAGAGTATCCGGCAGCGCACTGACACTCGCCCGTGACCGCATCACAGCTGCTGCCCTCGGCGGCGTGAATGCACTGGCCACAGCTGTTCTCACAATTTTTGCCAAAAGAGCCCGCCGCGCATTCTAAAAAACAAACGAATCTGTAAACTACTATTCTAATACTCTTTTCCATACAGTAGGATTCTACTACTTCTTATACTTAAAAAAATAAAAAAAATCAGATTTCTGCATTCAAATTAAATCACTCGTTAGTCAAACAATGCATTACAATGGATAGTAATCTTTTGCGTTTTAAAAATTAGTGAACTCACGCTGCTTACGAAGCAGACGTACTGTCAACTTACTGACTCTGTTATCACGCAAAGCAACTGCGTACCCAAGGGGGATGGGGGATCTGCCCCTCTTCAATATTTTTTCATACTGAAAATTTACGCTATGTCAACGACGTGTTGCTTATTGTAGCCTGCCGGAAAAAAATTCGGAGTCGGTGTGTGTCACCATATCCCCGGGCGTCTTCAGAGGAAATCTAGGACTTTTCTCGGTTGGCAGACCTACTGGGAATTGTAAACAACTTACCAGACTGACATCGTGTGCCAAATCGGCCATCACGACAAATGCACTGGCCACTCTGTTGGTCACAAGTCCCCTGATCACTGCACGAACACGCCTTATCACAATTTTCGCCCCACTTCCCGTCAGGACAACGACTCGTACATTTCACGCCTACAACATTGAATAGCATAATATAAAAAATAACAAGTTCAAGTTCTTCTGACTGAGTATAGTGTTAGGCCTGTTAGTGAACCAAATGACAGAGATGTGACACCGAGTCGGAGTCATCAACAGCCGACTGTGTATGTTTCACAGGAACTATTAAAAGCGGCCGTTATTTGGCAACATACATATTTAAATTGCTCCAATTTCTAACTGTTTTTTTTTAAATCGGGCGAAGATCAAATCACACAATATTATTGAGGAATTATCGAGGAAGAATCGTGACTATTTGCACAATCACATAACAAAAAACCCCACTAACTATTAAGAAATAAATAAAAGAAAATAAATAAATAAACTATTAAGCATTAACAGCTATTCAATTTACGTACACGCCTTAGGGTAAAGTCAAATACCAACATTCTGACACCAAATTGTATTCCGCAATTCCGCAACCTATCTCTCACCATGCCAGCCCGATGAGCAAAAACACTTCCCAGTCACGTGATCACATCCGGTCGCCTGCGAGCCACAGTCACATTTCTGCCCACAATTGAGACCGTAGAAATTCTCCTGAAATTTCCATCACGCAGATTTAAACATGCCATCTCCTCAACTCAATTTCACATATTAACCGAGATTATAATAAAACGCACGTTAAGCTGAACGAGTGTCAGGTGTCGAATCTTTCTTGTCAACATCAATCGTTTCGTTACACAATGAATGTTTTACTCAAAAAGTGTCAAGTGTTGCAGATACTAGCATCGTTCAACTCCTTAAGTATATTTAAAGTTTTATCCACACTTAGCTTTATTATGTTTATAAGACTGCAAAGTATCTAAGATACCCCAAGATAAATTGAACTTAGTCTACAACTGACACGAGACCCAAGAAAACCAATTATATATATATATTATATATATATATATATATATATATATATATATATATATATATATATATATATATATATATATATATATATATATATATATATATATATATATATATATATATATATATATATATATATATATATACTGACTTTGCAGACATGTTCACACTTCTGCCCGGTATATCCCCGCGGACAGTGGCAGGTGCCCAAGAGAGGATCACACCCAGCTCCATTTTTGCAGTCGCACGGAACACAGTCCTTGCCATAGTGGCCCGCCGGGCAGGGAAGATCACAAAATAGTCCGGTTACGCCTAAAGTACAAAAAGTACAAATAAGTGACCAATAGTTTGGAGTTGAATGGTTGAAAAGAAGTAGACAATAGCTAAAAATTCAGAAAACA
Source organism: Trissonchulus sp. WLG1_4 (assembly GCA_030248245.1). Taxonomy (NCBI): domain Eukaryota; kingdom Metazoa; phylum Nematoda; class Enoplea; order Enoplida; family Ironidae; genus Trissonchulus; species Trissonchulus sp. WLG1_4. Next base: position 11,130 of record JASANF010008685.1, read on the forward strand.
GCCGGGTCACTCACATTTCGTAACTTACTGTGCTTATGGCTGTTGACAAAAAATAAGCTAAATTATAAGGGGAAATACTAAAATGCTTACAGAAATCAGCCCAAAAAAGCAACAGTACCAAAACAGTAAAACTATGTCGGTAAAGTACTAGTAAAATCACATATCATCAAACAGGCGTTCAACGCAATTACTGATAGCAGAGTTTATAATAGCATGATAAAAATCAAACTGCGGCCGGTTTCGTTTGCTAAAGATGATAATAGCAATAAAATATTTCGTTATCAGCAAGATAAGACATAAAAAAATAAGCATAAGAGCATAATAAAATAAGAGCATAAAAATCTGCAACATAATAATGTGATAACATAAACTTTACTAAAAAAAGTACGAAGTTGCTGACCTGGTCCACAAGTACAGGTGCCGTTTTCTGGGTGGCAAGTGGCTTCGTTTTCACATAAACACTTGTGTTCACAATTCTGCCCAAAAAATCCACTACTGCATGGTTTTTCACAGCTAAAAACCAAAGCATTACTTAAGTTCTAACGCAAGCATTACGCGAACAAAAAACCAGGCGATACTTCTCTGTAGTTGAACTTGAACGAGTATATTATATACTTTTAATGCAAACAAAAACTTGCTTTATGAAACCACGAAAGCAAGTTTGAGATAGAGACAATAGTGGATATTCTTACTATTTAACCTATTCAGTTTATCTAAAACGGAATATTACAAAATCAGTATAATATCACAAAAAACTAAAACATTTCAAAAGCTGCCGCTAAATCTATCCAACAAAAAACACTAACTTTGCGCCAGTAAAGCCAGGAGGACAAAAACAGGTTCCATTTTCAGGAAAGCAATAGGCATTATTTTTGCAAGTGCACACATTTTGGCAGCGGTCTCCGTAAGTGTAGAGGGGGCATGGATCACTGCAAGTTCGCCCGGTCCAGCCGGTCTTACACTTGCAGATACCGTGCAGCGGGTGACACCTGGAAAATAGGAAAACACGCTAACAATAACAATTGCTCACAAATCCACAGTCTACTCATATGTGAATGAGTGGAAGGATGGGGGAGCCCCCTCCCCTCCCCCAATCGAGCACCCGTGGCGAGCCGGCGAGCGTCTTCGAAATCTGAACAAGTGTAAAAATGCATTTTTTTACAAATTTGCAAAAATGAAGCTATTTTTTCAGTCCGGGAAGCAGAGCGATCAAAATTTAAGCGGAGAAGCATCGCCAAATTTCTGCCCCGTAACATTCTGCATTAAAACAAAATTACACAATCTCTAACAATGCTGCCAAAGTAAATCCAAGATGGACCAGAGTTGCAATTTCGGGTAGACCAGGAATAGGTAAGTAATTGGACAGAACCTCAAGTCAAATATGTGTTAAACGTCAAAAATCAGACACATCCCCACCCAGCATACACTCACACCCCACATAGACTGACGCATACGTGTTTTTTATACTCTATGTCTTCTTTCTGTGTTCTGTACACAAAACCACTGAAAACTAAAGAAACCAAAAGACTTTAACATTTTCATACAATTCCGTATTATCCACCGAGCACGGGCATTGGAAGTCGCACTTCTCACCATACATGCCATCGGGACATTCTGAAAAACGATAACGTATTTTTGAAAACATAGAAAAGGGTACAAAAGTGTTGGTTTTTAAAGTGAACCATGAATAATGCAAAAGCTTTTATCTTTGCAAGTACCTTTCAATTTACAAACACAAAGAGAGAAGAACTCATTAGGAATTTGCAAAAAATTTTACAGCTTTCTTTTTAGCATCTTGGTAGAAACTAAGCCTTAGCTTAGGACTTAAAGCTATATCCAAACTGGAATAGGCGTTTTCAGAATCCTTCATTTGAAAAACATTTTCATCACTTCTGTCATAAGTACTCAAAACAAAAAGTGTAGCACCGCTGTCTACTACTTTTAAAGTGATACACTGCATTGCTGAGCAAAGAGCACTCCATACTCCAAAACGAAATTTTAGAATTGAAACATTCTGTTGACCTTCTGATCGCGAGTTCAAGACCATCACAACAGTTACATATTCCTCAGCCTATTGTTGGTTCATAGTATAAACCTCAGTTTACAATGTGTCTATTCCCTGCAGGTTTTCCCCTCGCTTTCCGTTGAAACTTTTAGAATGTCCTCCCGAATCTATGTTTTCCATTAACTATACTCAACGACGACCGCTAATCAAACAGCGGCGTGAAGAACCATACTTCTATTTTCACATCGAGATCCAGTGAAACCATCCGAGCACTGGCAAGCCCCCGTTTCGCCGTCACACATGGCCCCATTGGCACAGTCACAGGTCCTGTTGCAGTCAACGCCGAATCGACCAATCGGACAAGGCTGTTCACAGCGAGCACCAGTGAATCTGAAATACAAAGGAGACTGGAGAGCGCTCTCACACGTAGAAGTCATCCACAGTACTAAAAAAACCACTACTATAATGCAAGCGATACTTAATGTGACTCTAGGTTTCAGCAATGTCTGCTTACAATTTAAGCACAACAGGCATTACTGCATATTTCAACATTTATAGCATCAATATCTGCCTTGTTTCATAATCATGTTAGCAAATAAATAATACTATACTCATCTCATTCAAAAACAATATGACTAGGCACAAGCAAGATTAACAGAAAGCCAACATTCACAATACTTAGTTTCAAACAGCATAACATAAATAGTAACAATAGCTAACTATAAAAGCACATAACGATACTGATTACTTGGAACTACTAAAAAATCAGCAGAAAATTTTGTCGAATTGAGTCAACACAAGTCAATTAACTGAAACAAAGGCGTACCCAGGAAGACATTTGCAAGTACCATCAGCAGGCTGACACTGGGCCATATTGACACAATCACAGGAATTGGTGCAGTTGAGACCATATTTGCCCTCTGGGCAAGTTTCTGTACAGGCCGTGCCCTTAAATTTCAGAAGCAAATGTAAACTAAGTGAGAAACCACAAGGAGAATTTTATAGCAAACTCAAGACAACTTATAAGGATGGAATAAAATTAATATAAGGCGTTCGGATGACATGATTTATCAAATTGCCTGAAATCCCTAGACAAGCCTGTTTGGTACCAGAATCTAGTTTGAAACCAGCGTTTCTTTTGTGTAAAATAGGGTGTACTTACACATCGGCCGCCTAATTTACACAACAAAAAATAAAAATACACACTGATTTACACTGCCCTAGTTCCGCGCAAAAGTTGATAAAACTGCCTATTTTGGTGGTAAAAATTACAAAAAATCGCCAAGTGTCGACTGCGACCTGTGACCGCTTTGTAATAAAGAAAATAAGTCAATTTTTGACTCAAAAACAAAAAATCTCCAGTTTCTGCGGGCTTCCTAAAACTGGCACTTAAAAATTGGCCATTTTTGATGAAATTTAAGCGATTTTTAAGTAACTTTTATCTAAAAAATGTAAAAATTGCGTCAGTCTTGGGAGAAGAGGGTTGGTTGATTCAGGGGAGGGGGGTCCCCCACCAGGGGGGGAGGGGTATATACCCGAAATTCTGGTGCTGTTACATGTCTGTGAGACTTCAAAGTACTTTCAAAGCTGCACGGCAGGTTTTAAACCCGGAATTAAAAAATGCGTAAGATCTGGCTGATGAAACCTGCGTAAACCTGTGTATAACTCTGTGTAAACCTCTGTGTAAACCTGCGTATAACGCGTTTTTCGGGTGCAGTCGGCACTAGGGTGCACAGCGTACAACCTATTCTCATTCTTCATAATTTTTATTTTCGTAGTTTCGTAAGTCGCAAAGTCAAAATATTGGTTTTTTTAAGTGCAAAAAAGAGTTTTTTACCTAAAAAATGCCTAAATACACACTTTCAAAAATTTACACAACATACCCTTAATTTACACAGCAAATTCTTAATTTACACAACATTTACACAGTGCCGATTTTGAAAAAACCCTGTTTGAAACATAAAGAAAGCCAGACGCAATTTTTTTCTAAATGAAATCGATTTAACGATCTTGCGCTATCACATAAAAAGATATAAATTTTGTTCACCATCGCCGAAAAGCATGTTATATAGATGTCGTGTTTAAAAAATTTCTTAACATTACTCCTATGCAAGACATGTTGCCTGAAGTGAACCGCAAACGAACATTTCACCGTCTTCAATCAATCACCAAGATCTGCCTCTCGGCACAACTAGAATAAAATCTTACAGCGAAACCCGGAGGACAAACACAAGCCCCTGTTTCCGGATGGCAAGTCCCCCCGTTCTCACAGCCGCACTCCAGCTTGCAGTCATGACCCCATGTGCCACTGGTACACCGTTTTTCACAGCTTAATCAATAAAAGTTACGCAAAATATAGTTACTCAACAGGCAGCAGAAAAATGATCTAGCAGCATAAAATTGCATTAAGCACACAAATTCCAATAATATGACTATATGTATTAAATATTAATCAATAAGTATGTGCATAGTAAACACCTGGCATATTTTTAGTGGGGGGCTGAGGGGGGCGCCCTCCCCCCATTTGGTCCGGAGCTCCCCCCACTTTGGTGGCGCCCCCACCCCATTTCAGATGGGGTGCCCCTCCCCACAGCCGAAAATTTTTTCCGGAAAGACGTTTTAGCGAATTTTTAGCTGTAGCGAAGTCGTGTTCGTAGGGTTTTTGGGTCTTTTTTTGCTAATTTAGTATTAGCGTAGCTAGAATAACGTATGAAAACGTAACATTTAACGTATAATAACAAATTTTTCGTGTAAAAATAGTGTTTTATCATGAAATTGGTGCGCCCCCTCCATTTTGGCCGGCGCCCCCCCCCCATCCATTTGGGGGGGGCTGCCCCCCCATAAAAATTTGTCTAAAAATATGCCAGAACACTGTGGAAGATTAAATATATACTTCCACTAGTTTCACAAAAATCTTTATTGATCAAATTTCAAATCTCCTTTGATCTACACTGATGCACAATTCATTCTAATAACTTTATCTGTCTATAAAGAGGCAACACATGTGTAATAGCCGACTAGCAGGCCCAACCACGTGTACAACGAAGCATGGAAACGGCAAAAAGTAGTGTAATAAATATTAGCCCTCAAATGGCTATTTTCTGGCCAAAAAGTACAGCCATGATGTGATTTCTTTCTAATTTTGCCAAATACAAATAATGTGTGAACTGAACATTGAACAGGAATCAGCGCAACCGTTCATAGAAGAAAGGCCAGTGCGCCTAAAATCACACAATATATACATACAGACTGCCATGATATCCCTTTGGACAGTGACACATGCCCGTTTCTGGATGGCAAGGAGCCCCGTGAAAGCACTTGCAGCTATAGGAACAATCCAGACCCCAAAAACCATCGGCACAGGTCGTGTTGCACTGCTGACCAATGAAACCTGGAATAAAACAAACAAAAATATCTTCAAAATACATAAAATAAAAACTTATATCAAACGAACAAAAATGTATATATATGTAATATATAATAAAGAGGTATGGTGAACTGAAAATTAAGTAATTAATTATTTAATTTATTAATTATCCTTTATTCGTTGGATAAATCTATTAGGTTTCAACCTCGAAAAGCAACCTCATGTATTCATTTTCCTGATTCTTATTTTGTAAGCAAACGGTTGTCCCCAGTTTTATAGGGCGTTTAAAGACCTGTTGGCCTTAGTCACTTGTGAAAGGCTCGTTCCCTCCACCATTGTGTGAACAATCCATCTCGATAACTCTTGCCTGTAGGCCCCTGATCATGTGACCCACACTTCACAAAAAAAATGCGAAAAAGCATGTTTCGCAGATTATTTGCAGCACTTTTTGAACTGAATTATGCTAAAGTAACGCTGCGTCGGCACTAAAAACAGCTGCTTATTTGCCACAGAAGCTCAGAAAGTGTATGCAGTATTGTACATTGAAATTCGTGCCATATTAGTCATCAGTGAACAATGATAAGCATGCTACGCTACATCACTCTGTACCAGTTAACAGTGTTGTAGACTAGCTAGCTACCGCCCAAGCCCAAAACTGTTTTTTTCTTGTTTTAATATCTCTAATCTGTGTCTATTCGCATTTTGATGGCAACTTTTCACAGCAGTACAACTATACCCATATACATCCACACAGTACGTATATGTGTATATACTACTGTATGTAATAGCATAGGCAATAGGCATGCAATACTTTCATTTCATAGATATATAGATGTTTACTACAATGCTGAAATTAAAATTTAGACAGAGTAAACTTCCCAACAGACAGTTGCCGTTGATATTTCCAATCAATCACAGTTCGCAGTTCACACTGGTCACAAAATAATGCATATTAATGCGTACGTATACGTATAAGTAAACACGTGCAAAAATCTATATATATCCTGTAACAATATACAAATTTCAAGAAGTTAGCTAATACTACAAATAGCTAATCCCCACTACTAAGCAAACACGTGACTACTCGAGCAATAGAAATAAAAATGTCTGCCAATACTGCAATATTGCTGTGAAACGTCGCATAGTAAATATAAACATAACTACAACCTCAGGCTCAACAAGCAGCAATTTTATGCAAAATTTATTGAGTTTTGATCCATGGTCACAGCATAATTAAAGTCATAACTGTCAGTGCAACATATAATCAGTAGGATAAACATCAACTGGAAGAAGTCTCTTCAAAGGAAGTTTAACCTGTCGCTCACATTATTTCAACATTTAGGAAAGTTTTTCGGTATTTTTTTAAAACATTTGTAAACTTTACGTTAATTTTACGAATATAGTTTATAATAATTAGAAGAAGGATTTCCCTATTTTGTGAAAGAAAAAAATGGTGTAGAGGATCGAGCCTGGGACTTTTGTGTGGACTTGGAGAATGCTTAACAACACTGCACCCAACAGAACCCCCAACTCTGTCAGCCCCAAAGATTATTCTTATTAAGCCGTTAGCATTCTTTTAAACAATGTGCCTTAAGCTTGGTTTATACCTGTCCGTATTTGCGTCTATAATCTAGTACAGACAGTTGTTGTAAATGCAATCTGTTTTAGTCTTCCAGTCTAGCTCATGCACACGACATTAGTCTCTGATTGACGAAGTTCTGTACAGCACCTACTTAAACATTAAGCTTGCAGAATAAACGACACTGTAAAAACGCGTACTCGAGGTACCAATTAAATTGTTATGCCAAAATAATTACGATTTTCTGGTTAAACACGTTTTCAAATACATAAATTTGAAACTGCCGTCAAGGTGCGGTTTACTTAATTTTGGAATGACTTTTTTTGTTGCTGCTTGTTTTGAAGAATTCTGGAAGTAATTAAATGCATTATATACCTAGTTTCAGATAATTGAAGCGTCAGTCAATAAAAAATTATGTTTAGGGCTTTAAAGAACAATAGAAAGCGACTAATTTGGCCATTTCGGCACTAAGCTAGCTAGCAACAACAAACCGAAGCTAGCTTGCTGGCCGCCTGGGCTCACACACACATTACATAAAAATTACACACGCACACGTTCACAAATTTGCCACAGTGATTACACGTAAGACGTGCAATTTACGTAGGGCAAAACAAATGTAAAGTCCTGTCGCTACTGAGGTAGCGACAGGAAAAACATGCCACATGAAAAAGCCAACAAAATCTATTTTAGCCACACGTAAAATGGTCATAATTTGCACATTTTGCTGCAAAGTTAACGCTGAAAATTTCAACAACAGACACACAAACATACATTAGTAATAAAAAATATACAAATCTTAATGTGAATCCGTACAGTATCACACTCCCCATTGCGTTTATTGTGCATTTTAACACTTCTACTACATCATACGCATACGTACACATTATACTGATACACACAGAGACAGATACTGAAAACGTACAACAATGAGACTATGAAAAAAGAGAAGTCCTCAAAAATTTTCAACACTCAACAAGTGACTTTAAAAAAATGTTTGCAGTTTGCGGGGTATCTTGACAATGTTGATACTGCAATCGTAATTGCAACTGTTACTGCAGGTTTTTCTCTGTTACATTTTTTGTCGTGACTTATCAATGCAAAGCCTATGTATTATTGTCGGAAAGATGAATAAGTGTCTGCTGAGTAGTACGCAAGGCATGCAACAATCAAAAGGCCGCTGATGTAATGTTGGTTGCGGATCAAGTTAAATGGTGTTTTTTTCTAGTTTGTTCTAACTTTGCCCTAATCCGGACTAATGGTTAAGTTAGGTTTAACGAGATTAACTGTATACATACTGTACACAAAGCTGTCAATTGCTTTTCAGCCTGCATTGTTCACTCAACGGATTGAGTAAATATGACGCATTTGTGCTTCCAATAAATTGAACTCTGACCTGATTTACAGTGACATTCCCCTCGGACCGGATCACACGTTCCATGAACACATTTGCAATCCTTGTCACAGTCAGGACCGAACTTCCCTTTCGGGCAAGCTGAAGCATATACATAATCAAATAAAAAACTTTATATCCATAGTAAAAAAGAACATAATTGGGGACCGAATAATGTCAATCCACACGTATGTAGCTTAGGGGGGTGAGAGGAAAGCTAAACCCAAAACTTGGCTCCATCCTTCCTGAGAAACAATGAGATGCAACCTAACGACAAGAGGGTTCCTGCTTCTACTCTTCTGACAATGGATTCTTTCTACTAACCTGTTGAGTGTATTTTATGTGATGTAATTTTAGAGATATTGGTACAAAAGTTACCAAAAATCCAAACTTTTTTGCCTGAGAAATCAAAATTTTTAAATTTTTGAATAGTTAAATTTCTATTCGTGTCCGCTGCTTCATTTTAATAACATCACAAAAAGAGGGTCAGTATATACAGCAGACATACCCAAACTTTTAGGGCCGCTACATGTCTGTCTCAGAAGAATTTTTCAAAAACCCTGACGACTACACAATATTATGAGACTTTGTACTGAAAATGACGCAACAACTTACAAAAATCACACGCAGGTCCGCCATAACCATCCTTGCAGCGGCAAGTGTTAGGCTTCACACATTCACCATTAATGCACGCTGGATCACAAAATGCTAAAATGAACAACTAAACTTGAATCGCCCAACAAATTATCAAAACATCACATAGTCACTTTACGGGTAATTCTGAAACTTTACGCATGACAATACTTAATGTACACCAGTTGTCAAAGTAACACTCTGAAATCTAAATAATCCAACTGTAGATGATATCATTTAAAAAAGAAGATAAATAAGCCCATTATAAGACGATAACATTAGCTTATATAGCATATCGTCGGGTGAGTTCTAAAAGGACGTAAGTCCAAAAATCAAGTTTTGAGATACAGGCCAAAAAAGATTTTTCGCTTTTACAGCCTTTCACAGAGACGTTTGTCTTAAATGTTTAGTGTATCAAAGTTGTAGCTTATGGCGAGCTTTAGCAATTTCAAAGGGTGCCTAGTGTCTAGCATGTGTGTAGGCAGTAATATCACGTGATCTTGGATTTACGTCCTTCTGACGCTATGTACTTAAGCTGTCAGTAAAAGTAACTTGAAGGGCTTAGCTCCATTACTGCACACCATTCTCATTAGAAACGGACAGATAACCCAAAAATGCAATTGTGCCCCAATTGACAGCTTCAGTGACATGTTTTTGTAGGATTATATTTTGCTACAAATAACGCATTGATCCTTTTCAGGGTTAAAAAAGAAAATTTAGTTAATCAAACTAAGTGTCAAAATAATTATCTGTTTACTACATAAAACTGATATTGACCCGTCTGGGTGATCAGCTTTTGGTGCACAAGTGGGGTTATTCGCCACAAATAGCCTTTGCACATTGTGGGCTTCCCGGTTGTAGATACTTCAGGTACCTCAGAAATGTGATTGCATAGCCGAAAAACTGAATGTTTTCTATTACTTTGTTTGTTGGCCGGCTCATGACGCATGACGATTGCGTGATATGGCTTGGCTTGGACAAAGATTATTAGCAAACAGCCGCTATAAAAACCACTAAAGTTTTTAAGCACGGTTTTGTAGGAAAGAAACATTTCGCGGCAGTCATCTGACAACACAAAAACTTTAGTTATATTCGAGTACCGTACTGTGCGCAGAAAAGTTCCCTGTTCGTCGGCGTACGACGAGCTTCATCCTTGGCGAAAAGTGATTACGTACTGTATTTCGTACGGAAACATAGCTATAGTTACAGCAGCCCATCTGTACTCTCTGATCGATGTGGCTTTCAGGTCGAATAGCCAAGGGAAGGGGTTAAGACGGTCGACTCTGAATCTGTGTTTTCGAGGGCGACAGTTCACTTATGCTTGTCACTGATATCTACAGGGTACAATGTCTGAGCTCCTGCATTATCATTAGAGGTGTTGTAGCAAAAAGCCCTATGTGGGACTTACGTCCTTTTTATTGAATGTAAGTCAAATGAAAAGGACGTAACTCATATGGCGTTTAAGTGGCAGACTACCGTATGTGACTATTACGTCCTTTTGATAACAACTAGTTTTTTGAAGTGCTACTTGCGTCCTTTGGTATCTAAAGCCATAACTGCCTAACCAAGGCACGCTGGAGTTTGGAGCTTTTGCCACAATAAACTACGACACCACAGCAACATTTTGTATATGCTAGGTCCAAAACCCCAAAAAGTGGACTTACGTCCTTTTGCAACTCACCCGACGATATGCTATACAATGTATAGGAGAAGGGGATGAGGGGAAACCTCTTTCTGGCAAAATCAAGAGCCCGGGGAGCGAAGGTCCCGATTCCCGAAAATTTGGTCGAAATTGAGTAAAAATTGAACTTTGGGAGAAAACTTTTTTTCAGTGTTTTAAAGCTTTTCAAAACTTAGGGTCTTTTTGGCAGATCAGGGAAGGAGGGTCCCCAAAATTTTGGCCCCGTTCCCGTTACATATTGTATGTTCGGCATACATTAGATTCCTACAATAAAAATGGCGCAGGCAAGTGTAGCCAATCAGTATTACAAATCTGATAATAAAGGTGAATCTACTAGATGGCATGGGACATCGGGAAAAAGTTAAATACTATAATAGTAACATATGTATTGATCTAAATTACAAAAAATTCAAAACAGATTTAGACCATTTTAAAACTGATTTTTAACTTACGAATGCAGAGTCCGTCAATTTGCTGGTAACCTTTGCAGCACTGCTCAACAGTTTCATTAATAGTCTTTGTCACGTTCTTATAGGCAAGCTTGTAGGACACTCTACAAGAGATAAAAACACGGCAATGACAAAAACTTTCTAAATTCATAAAGACAGACAGTACAGAGTACAAGGTCATCTAGGTCACGAATTTAACCTGGTAAAATTTATCAACTAAACATAATCAGCTGTTGTTCATAAGCGTGATTCGTGAATTGTGAACCATCATTTGCGGTTGCGATAACAAGTAAAGCACACACAGTGTTGTTATTGTCAGCTGAATAAGCAAACAGACACCATAACCTGAGCATAGATGAACATAGGGGGGGGGGGGTAGGGGGGGGTCGGCACACCCCCCCCCACCCCCTCAGACATCCGGCACCCCCACCCCTCCTCTGATGGCCAAAAAAGTGCCCCAAAAATGCGTAAAAAGACGAAAAATTGCAAAAAGTACCCCAAAAAGAAGTTGAAAATAGAAAAATTCTGAAAAATTTTTAGCTGTCGCCGAAAAACGGCCAAAACTACGGACCACCCCCCCTTCCGCCAGGGGTCGGGCACCCCCCCCTCGCCGATTCACCCCGTGCATCTCTGAACCTGAGTCCTGAGTCAATCCACGTAGTTCGGCATACATTCAAGTACATATATATGATAGCAATAGCTATGTCGACATAACTATAGACTATAGCTATTCTAAACGAATTTATACCTTGTTTTATATACCCAGAAAATTTTTTATCAATAACAACATTATGTTTGTTTGTTTGTTTATTGCAATGAAAACCAAAGCATAAAATCCCATAAGGGACATACTATGCTAGTAGCATACAAACAAAATAGAATTTGAATTTGAATATTTGAACAAATAGAATAGAATAGAAATAGAATATGTAACCGTCAGCTGGTTTTAGTAGTCGATAGTGTCAATGCAATAAAACACCCACTAAATTTTAATGTTTTACAAAATTTTACCGATGGTTAGCCACTAAGTTCATGTTACTGATGAAAAAATGCCAGTGAAGCAAACTGGTTTAAAAAGCATAAAAAATGAATTGCAAGTGCCACGTCATAAAAAGGCTTTAATTATTTGTATATATTTTATAACTCAGATAGTTTTGCCTGCGGCAGACTCACAGCGAGGCCGCCAGATGCACCTGGAGACCTCATACGATCAAAAGCGAGAACAAGATTGTACCTCGCTAGCATGAACTTCAAACGTTACGGTCACTGTTCGCTACGTTCACAGATATATAATTATAATAAAACCAACACTCGAACGCAGTTAAATTCAATTTCTTAAATCATCGGAATTCGCAATTTCGCATCCAAGTTAGCATTTCTCAATTCATGATGTGAAGATACAAAGAAAATTTTGTATCGATCGTTACTCCTAAGTCCTAAAACTCCATCACTGAAACATAAACAAATGTATAAAGGTGTAACGCACTGATGCTTATCACAACGAAAACTTGGCGGATCAAAGCACCATTCCCGAGTTCGGAATATGAAGGAACGATTATAGGGGACTTTTTCCACATAATGCTTTCTGAAACAACAACACAAACTTACAAATATACATACACATTCGGATTCTGTGTAAACTGTAAATCACCCACCGGCAGTGTTTTGTTCCGTCAAAACTTTTGCGTCGTCTGACGGCACATGCACATGCCCAAATTCTTTTGTCTTTTGTGTCAAAATGAAAATTGAAAAAATTGAAAATTGAAAAAAGTGCCCAAATCGGTTATAATTCTACCTAACCGCGTGTTTTAAGTAAAATAACTTGATTATGGCACTGGCTGTCCTCGATTTTGTGGCTTTTAAAAAATTTAACAAAATTTTCATCTCTAGTTTTATGGCAAAGCCGACAGCTTACTGCACTATATATATAGTGGTGTGGGGAAAAAACCCTACGCGTTTTGCGGGGAAAAAACGCTAGTGCTTGCTGGCCGAACATTTAGACATACGTAGGTGTAGCCCTTTTTGAGTATGTAAGTGGAAAGCGCATTCCCAAACTGACTTACCACCACACCAATTTTTATGAAGTTCTGACGCCTGTAGCGTTGTTTATGAAATATCAAAATTTTGCTTGTTGAAAAATTTCAGTGACAAATTTTCCAAATTTTTGACTTGTCATAATTTTTCACAAAAACACTTTTGGCCAACGCCGTTTGCATTTTTCAAGAGAGTTACCTTTCCTCTATACTTCTAAAGCTTAAAAACAGTGAAAAACGTTGTGGTTTACCTGTGACTGTTCAAAGTTTGTGCGGGAAAAAACCCTATTGCGGGGAAAACCCTATTTTGTTTCGTGACAATTTCTTGCTAAACTCACCCATTGTTGCTACAAAAGTTGATTCATCTGGGCTAAAAACATGCGTAGACTTCATTGAAACAGTTTATTTGGCCGAAAAACGTCGTTTTTTTGTCGTTTTGGCCCATACCCCGACACCCATTATGAAACCTGTTTTGGTGATGTTTCACCAAAATTTGGCATTTTTTGGAATATTTAGGCTTTAGCTGATGCGTACCACTTCAATTAAAGAATGGTAGACGCGGGCGACGCTTGTCCACCGTTTCGAACGTAGTAAGCGCAAAAATCTGTTTTTAGTGTTTTAAAATACGGTAAAAATGCATATTTGGGCAGAAGTCATTTCTGCCAAAACGGGTCGATATTTGACGAATCATTGTGAGTCACATGGGTGTCGGAGAAACTGTTTTTTAGTCCATGCTGCAGCCTAAGGGTGGATTCCACATAGGTGGTTTTACTAAACCATGGTTTTACGTACGTTTTATTTTATTTTGACTTTGATACTAGCGCGGCGACTATCGACGGCGACTTGTTGGCATTATTTGATGCTTCGAAAAAACTTGCTGGGTGTGGTCACTGTCCGACATGATTAATAAGTTTAGCTGTTTAGCTGTTCTAATCATAATCCTACCTAATCATATTTATGAAACAGGTATATAATTTTTGTCTACTTAAGCATATTTATCGTATAGATAACAAGAGATGGGAAAGGGGGGGAGATGGAGGGTGATTTATACATATTGCAGTCAACTGGTTAACTCTAAGCTATTTAACTAAGCTCTAAGCTGTTAACTCTGTACACGATTTAGCCGAAGACGAAGTTTGGGGGGAGACGACGTTTGGAGTGGTGGGTGTACTGGCCATAGCTATAATAAAATAGCACAATATATATATAAAACAATAAGGATGAAACAACAATGAGTTAGTGCACTTATATATCTATATA
>JASANF010008689.1:0-39448 GCA_030248245.1 Trissonchulus sp. WLG1_4
AGAAGGTTGAAAGCATTGTACAACCAAAATCCTCCGCAAATTAAAGAATGAGTTTTGCAAAGATTTTCCTTTCGCAACATTCGAAGGTAGTAATTTAATAAAAAAAGTGAGGTGTATAATTAATCATGTAGAGGTGGAGTCAGACCAACTACTTAAAGTTTGTCTAAAAATAAAAAAGTATGCAAAAAAAACTATAACTTCTGTGTGGCCTTTAAAATGGAGTTTTTAGAAAGAAATATTATAACTGACCCAGTTCTCAGTTTTTTTGAAAAGTGGTCTCACTTACCGCATTTCGGTGAGAGTAAAGCTTAAGTAGAAAATCATTATACCGTTTATAAATAAATTCTACTTAGTAAGCTATCCGTTGTTTGTCAAGGATGGTCAAGTGGGTGACAATAGTGTTTTGAAAGCGAGGCGTCAATAAAAGAGAGCAAATTTGCTGGCGCTCAGTCAACCAATTTTAATTAGTTTAACTATCGTATCAATGGAAGCAAGGTTATTAGTTAACAAAAAAGTCCTTTGATAACAAAACTTTGCTTAGCAGCTATTTTTGTTGGGTCGTTATGCTTTCTCTAGCCCATTGTTTAGGGTTGTGCGTTGTCGTTTGATCGCGGGTATGTATATATTGATGTGCTCAGAGAAAGGTACATAAATTTTAGAACGTAGTGACTTCAGAGATACAAATTATTATGTGAAATAAATGTGTTAAATAAATAAATAGAGAATATATAAAATAAACAAATATAAGATATAATATATAAGAAATTAAGAGTGTATAAAAGATGTATCCTCTGTATATCTATATTATGACAGGAACAAAAATTAGCTGAGTTTAAGGACCAACACATCAGTAAAATTGTCTCATTAAAATTCAAGGGCGAAGCCAAATGTTATTAACAATTGAATGAATGTAGGCTGCTATTAATGCCAAGAGCACATCGGCCGGAGCATCGTTCCGGCCAATAGCAGGAATAGGGATGAGTGTCATACTCTTTTCAATTATGTCTTTTGGTTAGGATGTACAGCACAAGTTCAGCATCGCACTTTTCAGAAAAAATGGGAAATGTTGCAAATTGGAAACTGCCAAAAAAATTTTCTAAAAACTGAGAGTTTTTCTTGAACACTTGGACGTTTTAGACACCCAGAATGTGTTGTTCAAAGCTGTAGCAGTTGATGTGTAGTCTCTTAAAGGGTAGAATCAAGCGATTATATTAGCCCTGGTCATCGTCTGAGAATACAACTTTACTTTCATTTTACCAGTGGATAAATGAAGCCCATGAATCAAATCTGTGAAATGAAACCAGTGCCAGCATTTAGATCAAGGTTAGGCCATCTATTTTTTAGTTTTTCCGTGAAAACGTACAGTCTACGAGCTACAGGACGAAATATGAAAATGTGCCAGCTATCTAGTTTTATGCTGTTCCATTTTCGTTCAGGACTTCGATTTGCTCTTAGAAGCTACGTCAGCAGTAGCAAAAAATTAATTAACTTATATAAATATGGTGATTAGATTGGCGTTTGTTTCGATGCCGATCCATTCGCTGCTTAAAAACACATCCTCTTTGATTAATACCTAAAAATTAATCAAATGGACACAATTTTATTTTTTCGCATTTGGTGAAATAAAGCAACCGCTCGAGGTTAGTTAGAATAAGATAGTAATCAGATAAAGGACGCTGGTTCGGCGACAAGAAAATTTAGTATTAAAAACATATACATATGTAAGTGTCAGCGAAATGTTCTAGCACTATATACTTGCAGCCATATTAGTATTAAGGAGGCAAGAAAATCGTTTAGGTTTATATACAGGCCACAGGGGGACAGTACGTTCCTTCAAGCAGGTGAGTGTATAGTTAGGTCCCAATGTCCCATAAAAATTTGCTTACCGGTTTCCCCTGTAAACACCCACATGGATTCAGTAACAGCCATCTCATTCGTAATCTGTGTTTAAAATATATATTAATAAATTACCTTACATGGTGCATGTAATAACAAGGGTTTTCGGGCATTTTTTTAATTTTGCTTGCTGCTTGCTTGCTCTGCATGACGCTGTTATTTATAATCCGTTTGAGTGTAACTGATGGCGCACACAGCTTGCACTAACATACACAATATGCATTTATTTCTGGTTAATCTTATGCTTGCTTAGTTTTTTTTAGACACGGAACTGGTGAGTTTATGCAGTACAGATTGGTTGAGTTTATTTTACGTGCTATTAATTTTCACACATTAGGTAAACGCTTGCCATTATTTAATCACGCCTCTTCCCCGTGAGACGCTTGAGTAATTTTTATTGCTGACCAATCTATATTTTTTGCGTGTATATAACCAATCTATTTGTCGCCCCCCCCCCCCCCGAAATTTTCCCCACGTAAAATTGCACACAAGGAAGGGTCCCTCCGTTGGTTTTTATCGCCCGGCCGAAAAATTAAGTACACGAGTACATTATACTGCATTTACTTGTGTCATACACTGTCTAATGTGCCGTTCCCTGTTTTTATTTTCCTTGTAAGAAAAACATTTGCGATACGTCTCCGGTTGACCAAATTTGGCCGAAAAATCACAAAGTTCTCCAAATTTTGAACAAACGAACTGCGAAAGTAAAAGAACGAGATGAATATCTAATAGGTTGAAGAAGCTAGGTACGTCGCCTTTGTGTTGGATAGTGTAAGCATGACCCTGCTTTTGTGCTGTTTTTCCTAGGCTAAACTTGTCTCTTTGCTGTTTATCTGCTTAGAATTCACTGATATCTGGCATTCACGAAAGTTTTAATTTTTGCTTCGTGACGCTGACGCATGACGTGTTTATTGATTCTTATTCATAGTCCTGCTGTGTTTGCATTTGTTTTGTCAGTTACAGGAATTTGCACAATAAAACGAGTATAATAAAGTCTACGTAAAAGTCAGTTAAAAATATTATATATATTCATACATACATATCTGGGAATTTCCCCTCGGACTCAGAGGCTCTGAGCTAAATGTTGGCTTACGCCAAGGCCAACCGGCTTGCGGGGAAGTGCCCCAGCCACTGGATGGGCCCGTAACACACGCACGCAAACACTCACAGGGCGTAGCCAGACCTTTACAAACTACCTCCCAGAGTCCCAGACCAGCAGTCCCCGTGCCCCGTGTACATACACAACGTCTACCCAACATAGCACAGACATCCATTTGTAATTTACAACTACTTAAATACGCGACATAGACTTCTTTGATATTACCAAGAGTATATTACCGACACCACAGTCTTACACTGGTTTCACGGCACTAGACTCTAAGTGCGGATTATGGTACTAGTCTCTTAAGGGGGGGGGGACTACCTGTATAAGTGAAAATTTTAAGTTCTCCCATTCGCTTCAAATTCGGGCATACATCTGAGTCTACTGTGCCAAGTTTCAGCCCGATGGCTTGATGTGGTTTAAATCAAAATTAAAAACTTAAAACTTTAAATTAAATCAAACTTTAGTTTAAAAATGAAAAAAGGCTTAGGTGAAGCGTTTAGATATGTGATGCGCCTTCACGGAGCTACAATGTATGCAAATTTTAACCAAGTTGAAGAACCTCAAATTTTCACTTATACAGGTTGCCCCCCTTTAAAGTCGGAACATTTTTATTGCCCATGTTTGACTTGGGCCACAAGCTACAGTAACCTTTTCAATGACCCCTTACCATAATCTTGACTGGCGGTTGATGCTATGTATTGGCCCACTTCTATGTTGTCTATTTAATTCCTGATTTTGACATGTCTATGCTACGTGGCGTCTACGTTGCGTATGTAAACCGCAGCCCCCAGACCCCTGCAACTTATTAACTTATTGTGTTTCCTGTTATTGTCTTTCATTTAATTCTATGTATGTGTGACATATTTTTATTACAAGATGGGGTAGGTAGAATCGAAAATAATTTACCCCCCCCCCCGCTTCAGTCTGCCCCTGAGTTAGTATATACGGTATGCCGTATCTCCTTGTTGAATACGCTTTAAGCTGATTTGACGGTCTTCCATTCGCTTTTAATTGCCCCCGCTTCGAAAAATTTCTGATACATATACATCTAAATATGATTCCTGAACCCAATTTTCCGCTCGATGGTGCTGTCGGTCAATTAAGCACATAAAATTTTGGACAACGTGTGCGGCTATTTCTATTTTTTGCGTTAGGAGGATTCAAGAAAATTGCAGCCCATTGCAAAAAATCGAGTGTTTTTGGCTTCTGGGGACAACCCCCCCTTAAACCTCCGGAGTCAAATAAGTTGCCTGCAAATGTTGCAAAATTTGCGGTCTTTATGCAACTTTGTGCTTCTAAATTTTTAAAAATCTTGGACATCTTGCACCGGTAATTCATAAAAGTGTATGTTAGCCAGGCTTTTATCCGGACTTGCATTAAAGCCCAGCTTGAATCACGGCTTTTCGAATTCATAAAACCAAGCTTGGCTTTTATGTTTTATCCCGACTTTTATGAATACCGGCCTTGGGGCGGCACATTTTCAATACAAATTTTATTTCAAAGTTCTAAAAAAGCTCTAGCTTCTGGGGGCTGCCGCCCCCAATCCCCCGCATTCACTTTGGTTCGTCAACAAGCATATAGCTTAAATTTTTATTTTCAGTGCAAACTTTATTTCACAATTCTGTAAAGAATGTCGCATCTTGAGGCTGCGCCGCCCCAAGATCCCGGCATTCACTTTGGTTTCTCAAAAAGTATATATATATGTATATACATAGCTAAATTTGCATTTTTAGTGCAAATTTTATTTAAAAACTATAAAAAAGATCTGGCTTCTGGGAGCTGTCGCCCCCAGACCCTCGCCATAGTGGTATAGAAGTGACTCCAATATTTCACCAACTGGCACAGCTGAAAATTTTGCCTGAACCTCCGCTTTGAAAATTTCTGGGTACGCCCCAGCAAATTGTATTTCAAAATTGTAAAAGAGCTCTAGCTTCTGGGAGCTGTCGCCCCCAGACACCCGCGACCGGGAAAGTCCCAGTATCTTCCAGCATTTCAGCACGCTAAAATGGCCTCAAAAAATTTTTACATGAGATTGATCGCTCGCTACCTCCCCGCCCCACTCGGTCGTCACCCGAGATAGGGCCCGCTCCTTTGAAACCCGTTGACGCTCCCCCGCAGGCCGAGTAAACCCGGTGGCAATGACACGTACATATATATACATCCTACTTAGACATTCCTGCAGCTGTCTATAAGGGGTACTGTTCCTGATAAAAATACAGTGGGAAAGTTGAAGACCTTCTTAAGTTTTCAGACGTCCGGTTTGAAATTTAGACATTCATTAGTTTCTACGAGAGGTGAAGTAATTGTGGAGCCGGGAGCTACGGCTCACCAACAGTAACATGCAGCTTTCAGCTCACCTGAGGTGATGATCCAAACTATATGTCTTCAAGTTCAAGACAGCAGCACACCTCTTCTGGTAATCTACAGTCGGCCCTGCATCTGAAGCCAGCATTAAATGCATAGACATAGACATTAAATAAGAACTTAAATTATGATGTTACTTTTGACATAAAAATAAATTTGTTAATATCCTTTTTGAATCACAGAAAAAACGTGCAGTTGGGCGGGGGGAATAGTGGACCTATTTTTGGGAGTAGACAGTAGAGCACCTTAAGGTGCGTGAGCGTGGCGCTCCTAAAATGTGCGTTTTGGCCATTATTTTGAAAACTCGCAAAAATGAACATGCATCGTAAGAACAAAAGTTGTTCACGAGTGAATTTCCTTTAATTTGATGCCCATATCACATGAAAAAATTTTGAAAAATTTGGAGTTTTTTCAGCAAGAAAGATTTTCAGCATTTCAGAAGCAGCATTATTCAGCAAGAAAGATTTTCACTGAAAGGCATGTCACGCGGCGCGTCAAATCGGCGATAGGCCAAATCACCACCAGGCTGAAAAATCGCCGCTAGGCCGAAAAATCGCGCTAGGCAGAATTGCCGGAAGGCCGAATCGCCGTTAGGCCGAAAAAAGATATATACAATTGAAAACGAATTTATTAAGTGCAATTTTCGAAAATGTACAGTCTCTTACCATCAACAGCATACAGTATGCATGGTATTACAGCACTGGTATTCATAAAAGTTCAAGCTCGGCTTTTTATCCGAGCTTATAGCAAGCTGGCAAGCTATAGCAGGCTTAAAATTCCGGCTTTTCGTATTCATGAAACCAAGCTCGGCTTTTTGGTATTCATAAAAGCTGGGATAAAAAGCCGGGCTTATGGTATTCATAAAAATCAAGCTCTGATTATAATCGCGGCTTCCACATAGATTTATTGATTTTTTCATGCATACCAAAAAGCTTGGATAGGCTTGATCAAGCCAGGATTGACCAAAAAGCTCGGATAAAAATCCAGGCTTGAGAGCAAGCCAAGCTTTTTATCCCGGCTTTTTCAAGCCAGACTTACGGCTAAAAAGCCGAGCTTTTTATCCCGACTTTTATGAATACCAAGCCAGTATCGTATGTGCGTGCACTGTATATATATGCACTGTAAGAGTAATTTATATATATATATATATATATATATATATATATATATATATATATATATATATATATATATATATATATATATATATATATATATATATATTTATATATATATATATATATATATATATATATATATATATATATATATATCAGTCAATGTTTGAGAAGTTCGCACATGAGCTCTGTAAAGGCGCGATGAGCTCAAAAATAGAATTCGCTGATTTTTACATATTTTGTAGGTAATAACTAGCATATAATCGTGCTGAAACGGTTTTGGCGAAAAATCTGAAATCTGAAGACTCACTGTTGCTATAAGCCTAAAAATGTATTTTATGGCACAAAAACAACCTCCGAGCCAATTTTTGCCTCTATCTCTTGGTATATACATTTTAGCATCACATTATTATTAGTTTTATGAAACAAAAAGTATATACTAAGGCTTTTTAGGTCTCCATAAAAACTTATTGATTTGGTTTTAGAGTAAAGCCCTAATAGTTGTTGTTTCATAAAACTAATAATAATGTGATGCTAAAATGTATATACCAAAAGATAGAGGCAAAAATTGGCTCGGAAGTCGTTTTTGTGCCATAAAATACATTTTTAGGCTTATAGCAACAGTGGGTCTCCATAAAAACTTATTGATTTGGTTTTAGAGTAAAGCCCTAGTACTTGCTGTTTCATAAAACTAATAATAATGTGATGCTAAAATGTATATACCAAGAGATAGAGGCAAAAATTGGCTCGGAGGTCGTTTTTGTGCCATAAAATACATTTTCAGGCTTATAGCAACAGTGGGTCTTCATAAAAACTTATTGATTTGGTTTTAGAGTAAAGCCCTAGTACTTGTTGTTTCATAAAAATAATAATAATGTGATGCTAAAATGTATATACCAAAAGATAGAGGCAACAATTGGCTCGGAGGTTGTTTTTGTGCCATAAAATACATTTTTAGGCTTATAGCAACAGTGAGTCTTCCTAAAACGTTGTTAATTTTGTATTTTTTTAAAAGTATAATATTTGTTGTGTCACACAATGATCAATGGTGCGCGGCTATAAAGCATACGGCTGCATATAGGGACGAAAAAATCAGGCGCAGGTCATTCTCGAGCAATACGCCACAGTTTTTCTGTTATAGAAACCGTGGGTCCTCATGAAACTCTACCAAACTTGTACAAGTACAAAGCTATAACATATGTGCTCTCATAGAAATAAAAACTGCGTGATGCCCAAAGCCATGTGGCTGGACATGAGGGGAAAAATTTAGCTTTGTGGCCATTTTAGGCTTGAGTTGCTTGCATACGCTGTGATGTAGCTACAAAATCTTTGACCATATCATGAATAATTTTGGCACTTTAAAGCAGACATATATAAAAGTATTTTGGCCGACCATGATTTTTGTACGTTTTTTATAAAAAAATGGCAGCAGGAAAACTAAAAAATTGAAAAAGTGAAAAAACTCGGCCGCTGGATCGGACTTTGAGAGGCCATAACACGGCCAATGATGATTTTTCGCCAAAACCGTTTCAGCACGATTATATGCTAGTTAGTACCTACAAAATATGTAAAAATCAGCAAATTCTATTTTTGAGCTCATCGCGCCTTAGTTCGACCCTACCAAAAATTGACTGATATATATATATATATATATATATATATTTATATATATATATATATATATATATATATATATATATATATATATATATATATATATATATATATATATATATATATATACATATGCCGTTTTACATACCTTAATCTATGTATGCCCCGCAAACACATTTTGGGTTATATAAAGTTGGGGGTGAAAAATAGTGGACCTATTTTTTGAGTAGAGCACCTTGGGGGAAGCATTTTTGCTTCAAGAACCCCTATTTCATTTTTTAGATTTTCTGAGATACGACCCCAAGAAAACTGAACCCACCGTTCCATTTTTCCTGTTTTTTTTCCGTTCAAAACGTGTTTAAATAGAGTAGAAATAATGTTTACAATTTTTTAGAATCAAAACACAGCCACCTTGACGCTTGACCCCGTTCTATTCGAAACTTGGCTAAATTCACCAGAATCGTCCAATTTTTGACCAAATCTGAACTTGGTCTTAATTTAGGCTTGGGCTTACGCTTAGTATGGGGCTTAGGCTTAGTATTGGGCTTAGCCTTAGGCTTAGTATCAGGCTTAGGCCTAGGTTCAGGGCTTCAGGCTTAGGCTTAGGCTCAGGCTTGGTTCTAAAAAAACCGAAATTTTCAAAAATTTCAGCTTATCCTAGAGAATCCTGCCAGTTAAGCCTAGACGATGGCTTAAAACACCATAACGCACTCAAAACAATCCAAAAACGAAGATTATGGCCATTTTTGGCTTCAAAATTTTGCCTATGCTATGCTCACTTCCAAAAACACTGAAAATGCCATTTTCAAGAGGTCATAGCTTAGAAAATCAAAATTTGTGGATAGGGATTCTATTACTAAAAATGCTTCCCTTAAGTTCCTCTACTCCAAAAAATAGGTCCACTATCCCCCCCCCCCCCCAACTGCACTTGATCCCACATTTTCGGCCTAACGACGATTCGGGCTAGCGACGATTCGGCCAGTGGCGTATCCAGGACTTCGCAAAGGGGGGGGGCTGCGACCGGGGGGGTGGGGGTGCGGAGCAACTTTGAGCCACCGCTGATCAAAGGGGGTCTGGCGGGGGCGCAACGCTCGGACCTTTTTTGTTGAGTTTGTAATTGTAACCATCGATAAACTACAATAGTGCAGCAAGCACGTAACTTTGCGGCAGAGTTTTTTTTGTTCCAAATTATGTTCTTTA
This sequence comes from Trissonchulus sp. WLG1_4, assembly GCA_030248245.1. Classification (NCBI taxonomy): domain Eukaryota; kingdom Metazoa; phylum Nematoda; class Enoplea; order Enoplida; family Ironidae; genus Trissonchulus; species Trissonchulus sp. WLG1_4. Next base: position 9,298 of record JASANF010008689.1, read on the forward strand.
GAACACCATTTTCTAAAAAAGAACAGCAAAAAATAAAAAAGAACAACCGTAGAACAGCCAGCTGGAGCCGTGAAAAAACCCCAGAATCACGTCTACAGTGCACCAAAAATGTGTCTAATTTGAAAAAATTTTCTTGGGACAGCTATTATGTTCTAATGGTCTCTTTCAAGGGATCGTAAAAGAGCGACTGGGCTGAACAGTTTATTCTTTTCTTCAGTTTGCAGTGCTGCAAATGTGTATAGAACTAGGGCACTTCATCGTGTTTAGAAGCAACATTTAACAGCGTAAATGTACATGGGGATGGCCGATGGGGTGTGGAACGGGGCTAGTCCCAGATTTTTCGAAGGTTTAAGGAGGAGGGGGCGCGTGGTTTGACGTTTAGGGGACTTTGTCGTTTTCCTTAATTTTTCAAAGTGCCGAGGTGCTCCTTGCTTTTCAAAATCCTGGCTAGTCCCTGATCTAAACATACCCTTAACAATTCTAACGTATATAGATCGTCAGGAGCTAATTTGTGTAGACTACAGACTCCGTTGAAAACTAACTTCAGCAACAAGTGGTTTATATTATATAAATTTGGGATTGCCTCTCAGCTCAGCCCAAATTTTGGAGACCCCCGAAAATTTATATATACCGTAAAATTTGGACAATATTTCAAAAAAAGCCATTTACACCCAATTTTGCCACAATTATTGGGACCCTCTCCAACTGCCCTCTCGATTCTGCCACCCCCCCCCCCCCAATCCACCATCATACATGGCGTAGCGGGGGAGGGGGTTGGGGCTGAAAAGGGAAATCTCCCCACCTGAAATTTTTACATAAGTGTCCCCCCTTTGGTTTTTCTTGCCCAGCCGAAAAAATTCCCGATACGTCTCCAAATGACCAATTTGGCGTAAAAGTCAAAAACTCAAAATTTACTTTTTTCATGGGAGCTGCAACTCCGTGACTTATTCCTTATTATAATCTATCAGTAAAGCATGGTTTTTTGCGTAAAATACTGCGTATTTATTTACGCAGTGGACCGTAAATTTACGCAGTCAAAAATAAGACTACGCAGAATTTACGAGCTTCGTCGTTCGCGAAAAGTGACGAACGTTGGCCGGTAAGTGACGAAGCGAAATTTTTGTGTTTATTCCATGCGGAAGTCTATTAGAGTGCCCTGAAGCTAAAAATCATGATTGACACAAATTGTCAACGTCAAATCGCTTCGTCGGCAAAAGGTGACGAACCTTCGCGAAAAGTGACGAACGTTGGCCGGAAAGTGACGAAGCAAAATTTTTGTGTTTATTGCATGCGGAAGTCTATTAGAGTGCCCTGAAGCTAAAAATCATGATTGACACAATTTGTCAATGTCAAATCGCTTCGTCGGCAAAAGGTGACGAACCTTCGCGAAAAGTGACGAACGTTGGCCGGCAAGTGACGAAGCAAAATTTTTGTGTTTATTGCATGCGGAAGTCTATTAGAAATTTATTTCCTTAATTATTAATTAATTATTAATTATTAATTAGAAATAAATTTCAAAATTACAAAACTAAGCCTGAGCCTCAGCCTAAGCAGCAGCTGAAAAAAAGCTGGAACTGCAGGGTTCCCATATGGCAGCGGAGCAGCTAGTCTACAGTGACCGCCATACTTATCCGCATTTTTTCATTTTTTTCAGCTGCTCAAGCTTTGGGTTAAATGCAGTTGGGGGGGGGGGAAATAATGGACATGTTTTTTTGGGATCAAGTGCAGTTGGGGGGGGGGGAAATAGTGGACCTATTTTTTGGAGTAGAGCACCTTGAGGGAAGCAATTTTTGTAATAGAACCCCTATCCACAAATTTGGGGTTAAATGCAGTTGGGGGGGGGGAAATAGTGGACCTATTTTTTTGAGTAGAGCACCTTGGGGGAAGCATTTTTGCTTCAAGAACCCCTATTTCATTTTTTGGATTTTTTGAGATATGACCCCCCGCAATCTGAACCCTCAGTGAGGGACGTTTTCGCAATTTCTTTCCGAAGCCCTTGTTTTTTCCGTTCTAATCGTCTCTAAATGGTGTCATATTATTGTTTACAATTTTTTAGAATCAAAACAAAGGCTCTTTGACCGGGTTCCTGCCAAAAAATTGGCCAAATTCGCCAGAAACGTCCAATTTTTGACCAAATTCAAACTTGGCCTTAATTTAGGCTTGGGCTTAGGCTTAGGGCTTAGGCTTAGTATGGGGCTTAGGCTTAGGCTTAGTATCAGGCTTAGGCTTAGGCTTAGGTTCAGGCTTAGGCTCAGGCTTAGGCAATAAAAAATCGAAATTTTAAGAAAAAATCCTGCCAGCTTAGCCTAGAGAATCCTGCCAACTAAGCCTAGACGATGCCTTAAAACATCATAACGCACTCAAAACTATCCAAAAACAAAGATTATAGCCATTTTTGGTTTCGAACTTTGGCCTACGTTCACTTCCGAAAACACTGAAAATGCAATTTTCAAGGGGTCATAGCTCAGAAAATCCAAATTTGTGGATACGGGTTCTATTACAAAAAATGCTTCCCTCAAGGTGCTCTACACCAAAAAATAGGTCCACTATTCCCCCCCCCCAAACTGCACTTGATCCCAAATTTGGATTTTCTGAGCTATGACCCCTTGAAAATGTCATTTTCAGTGTTTTTGGAAGTGCACGTAGGCCAAAGTTCGAAGCCAAAAATGGATGTAATCTTTGTTTTTGGATAGTTTTGAGTGCGTTATGATGTTTTAAGGCATCGTCTAGGCTTAGTTGGCAGCATTCTCTAGGCTAAGCTGGCATGATTTTTTCTGAAAATTTCGATTTTTTAGTGCCTAAGGCTGGGATTCACAACCTAACACTAACACTAAAGTTTCCCTTAAAAGTTAGTGAAACACTTAAATTTCAGCCTGAAACACTTAAAATGTTAGTGTTTCGAGGCCAATTTTAAGTGTTTCACTAACATTTAAGGAAAAAGTTAGTGTTAGTGTTAGGTTGTGAATTCCAGCCTAAGCCTGAGCCTAAGCCTAAGCCTGAACCTAAGCCTAAGCCTGATACTAAGCCTAAGCCTAAGCCCCATACTAAGCCTAAGCCCTAAGCCTAAGCCTAAGCCCAAGCCTAAATTAAGGCCAAGTTTGGATTTGGTCAAAAATTGGACGGTTCTGGCGAATTTAGCCAATTTTTCGGTAGAAACCGGGTCAAAGAGCCTTTGTTTTGATTCTAAAACATTGTAACCAATAATCTGGGATCAAGTGCAGTTGGGGGGGGGGAAAAATAGTGGACCTATTTTTTGGAGTAGAGCACCTTGAGGGAAGCATTTTTTGTAACAGAACCCCTATGAACAATTTTGGATTTTCTGAGCTATGACCCCTTAAAAATCGCATTTTCAGTGTTTTTGAAAGTGAACGTAGGCCAAAGTTCGAAGCCAACAATGGCTATAATCTTTGTTTTTGGATAGTTTTGAGTGCGTTATGATGTTTTAAGGCATCGTCTAGGCTAAGTTGGCAGGATTCTCTAGGCTAAGCTGGCAGAATTTTTTCTGAAAATTTCGATTTTTTATTGCCTAAGCCTAAGCCTGAACCTAAGCCTAAGCCTAAGCCTGATACTAAGCCTAAGCCTAAGCCCCATACTAAGCCTAAGCCCTAAGCCTAAGCCTAAGCCCAAGCCTAAATTAAGGCCAAATTTGAATTTGGTCAAAAATTGGACGTTTCTGGCGAATTTGGCCAATTTTTCGGCAGGAACCCGGTCAAAGAGCCTTTGTTTTGATTCTAAAAAATTGTAACCAATAATCTGACACCATTTAGACACGATTAGAACGGAAAAAACAAGAGCTTCAGAAAAAAATTGCGAAAACGTCCCTTACTGAGGGTTCAGATTTCGGGGGGTCGTATCTCAGAAAATCCAAAAAATGAAATAGGGGTTCTTGAAGCAAAAATGCTTCCCCCAAGGTGCTCTACTCAAAAAAATAGGTCCACTATTTTCCCCCCCCCCAACTGCATTTAACCCATAATCTGACACCATTTTGACACGATTAGAACCGAAAAAACAAGAGCTTCTGAAAAAAATTGCGAAAACGTCCCTCACTGAGGGTTAAAATTTCGGGGGGTCGTATCTCAGAAAATACAAAAAATGAAATAGGGGTTCATGAAGCAAAAATGCTTCCCCCAAGGTGCTCTACTCAAAAAAATATGTCCACTATTTTTCCCCCCCAACTGCATTTAACCTTTTTTTGAGTAGAGCACATTGGAAGAAGCATTTTTGCTTCAAGAACCCCTATTTCATTTTTTGTATTTTCTGAGATACGACCCCAGTGGCGTACCCAGGGGGGGGGGCTTGGGGGACATCAGCCCCCCCTTCGCGATTTCAGCCCCCCCCCCCCCTTTTTTCACTTTTTTCCTGTGGTCTTCTTTGGTTTTATGACACCGCTGAAAAAAATTTTCCGGCACGTTCCCAATTGACTAAAATTACACTGAAATTTCAAAAATTTCCCAAAATTTTCTTTCGAGGGGATCTCGCCCCTGATTCATTACTGCTCTAATGTATATACATGACTTATATCTGCTATGGTGCATTAATAATGAGTAATGCTGACAACTATTATTGGTATTTAGTTATATATTTTGTGTGGCTTTTAATTAAAAACCGTGTGGTGGGTGGAGTGGAGGACGAACGTCTAAGGACAGCCCTTGTCACCCATGGTTTTTCTTCAATTTTTTCCTGTATACAACGTATTTTTCAGGTTTGCTAGTCCCCCCATGGGCCGATTTTTTGTGCTTTTTTTATCTAAATACTAGGTTAAAAGTTTGAAATATTTGACATAACAAAATCTGACTCTGAACAGACCGCTGCTACAACTATGATTTCACGACAAGTGTTGCTTAGAATTGGTTTTTCTATGCAATTATTATTTCAAAATTCTAAAAATACTCCAGCTTCTGGGGGGGGGGCTGCCAAACCCAGACCCCTGCAACCACTCTTTTTTTACTACCAGTGTTGCTTAAAATTGCTTTTTCAATGCAAATTTTATTTCAAAATTCTAAAAAAGCTTTAGCTTCTGGGGGCTGCCGCCCCCAGACCCCTGCAACCACTCTTTTTTTACTACCAGTGTTGCTTAGAATTGCTTTTTCAATGCAAATTTTATTTCAAAATTCTAAAAAAGCTTTAGCTTCTGGGGGCTGCCGCCCCCAGACCCCTGCAACCACTCTTTTTTTACTACCAGTGTTGCTTAGAATTGCTTTTTCAATGCAAATTTTATTTCAAAATTCTAAAAAAGCTTTAGCTTCTGGGGGCTGCCGCCCCCAGACCCCTGCAACCACTATGATAAAACACCAAGTGTTGCTTAGAATTGCTTTTTCAATGCAAATTTTATTTCAAAATTCAAAAAAAGCTCCAGCTTCCTGGGGGCTGCCGCCCCCAGACCCCTTCAACCACTATGATTGCACGACATGTTGCGTATATAAAACTTTTTTGCAATATCAATGAAATCAGAAAAAAAAAATTTAAAAAGCTGAACTTTCTGCAGACTGCCGCGGACTGCGTGTGCGTTTTCACCCCCCCCCCCCCCCCCCCCCGGTCGTCGACCATCAGGTCAGCCCCCCCCTTCGCGTAATCCTGGGTACGCTACTGTACGACCCCCCGAAATTTTAACCCTCAGTGAGGGACGTTTTCGCAATTTTTTTCCGAAGCTCTTGTTTTTTCGGTTCTAATCGTGTCAAAATGGTGTCAGATTATTGGTTACAATTTAGGCTTAGGCTTAGGCTTAGTATCAGGCTTAGTATTAGGCACTAAAAAATCGAAATTTTCAGAAAAAATCATGCCAGCTTAGCCTAGAGAATCCTGCCAACTAAGCCTAGACAATGCCTTAAAACGTCATAACGCTCTCAAAACTATCCAAAAACAAAGATTATAGCCATTTTTGGCTTCGAACTTTGGCCTACGTTCACTTCCAAAAACACTGAAAATGACATTTTCAAGGGGTCATAGCTCAGAAAATCCAAATTTGTGGATAGGGGTTCTATTACAAAAATTGCTTCCCTCAAGGTGCTCTACTCCAAAAAATAGGTCCACTATTTCCCCCCCCCCAACTGCACTTGATCCCAAGCTTTTTCCAGCTGCTCAAGCTATTTCCAGCTGCTCCAGCTTTTTTCCAGCTGCTCGAAACACGGCCTAACTCTGGGACTAAGCCTAAGTCTAAGCCTAAATCCAAACTTGAGCCAATATTTGAGTGATTTTAAAAACACACACGCACACTCACACGTGTGGAGCCTTGCTGTAAGGAGATAGGAGAGTAAAATAAACTAATAAGGCCGTGTTTACATTGAGCTTTTTTTCAGCTGCTCCAGCAGCTGAAAAAAAACCGCAGCTTTTTTTCGACGTTTCCGGCATATTTTCAGCTGCTCGAGCATCCGGAAAAAAGCTGGAGCAGCTGAAAAAAAGCGGATAAGTATGGCGGTTACTGTAGACCAGCTGCTCCATTGCCATGACAACACTGTAGTTCCAGCTTTTTTTCAGCTGCTCCAGCTTTTTTTAAGCTGCTCAAGCTTTTTTCCAGCTGCTCGAGCAGCTGAAAAAATGCCGGAAACGTCGAAAAAACGCTGCAGCTTTTTTTCAGCTGCTTGAGCAGCTGGAAAAAAGCTTGAGCAGCTGAAAAAAAGCTCAATGTAAACACGGCCTAAACCACTGAAATTGGCCTCACAAGCCAGTGCATTAAAACGTATGTAATTAATTTGGACGATTGAAAAACACTAGCAGCTGTGTTTTAGTTGAACATACTTAAAAAATTTTGGTGTTATATTGAGTATGGAGCATTTTTTTTAAAATAAAGCAGTAATTATTGAATTATGTTGAAATATAGTGCGTGTGAATACAACCACAAATTTTCAGCTTGCGATTATAAAAAACTGGCTCAACGAGGAAAATTAAAATTTGACACATAAATGCACCTCGGTGTCTTCGAACGGTCGCAAATACTCACGTTTGGTCTACAGTAGTGTTTGTGAACGGCCGGAATTTTCGGCCGGCCGACCGAAAGAAGCCGGCCGGCCGGCCGGCCCGAGTCAACCGACCGACAAAATTAGACGGCATAACAATTTGGCAGGCCAAGTTATGCCAAAATGACACTCTAGATTTGGATCAAATGGTTTTGTCCAATAATTCGGCAGCTCCGGCGGGCCGGCCGGTTTTCACGGGACGGCCGAACTTCTTCGTTGGCCTGGCCGCCGGCCGGCCGGCCGGTCACAAACATTAGTCTACAGTGAATGCTAATTTGTATCAATCAACTTCATATTTTGTGTTTGGAATATTTTTACACCAACTTGCTATCGCATGTTTAAGTTACAGGATTTTAAATCAGTTAAGTTATCAGTTAAGTTATGCAAAATTAAATCAATTAAGTTATCATCAGTTAACACTGGCTTGCACCAAACTAGAATAGCTCGAGAATAGAATAGCTCAGGAATAGCTGATCTCATTTAACCCTAAAGACTTATTCATTAGATTTGTTTTCACTGTTTCATTGATAATGGGTGCACATTAACTAATTACCATATGTTGATTATAATTTTTGAATACTGTAAAATGGTGAACAGCACTCGAAAATAGCATGAGAATAAGAATAACTCGAGAATAAGGTTGGTGCAAGCGGCTGTTGACTCGAATTCGTCAAAACCGCCCTGGTCGGCCCCCCAGACTAACTTGGGTTCCTCCCTCCACCATTCCAAATTTTGGTGTGCTTTAACATTATGAAATTTGCTTAACAAATTTAAAATTATTTAATGGAAGCGCATTCACGGATTTCTCGGAACTAAACGTTGAGTTTGGCATGGTTGATGCTAGGGCGCGTATGTCCAATTACCCTCAGTGTGCCCTCTCCAGTCACCACACAGTAAACAATGCAGACGGAATTTAAATCATAGTAGTGACACATTAACGACGGTGTGGTCTAAGATTAAGGGCTACCATAATCTGAGTAGCTGAAAAAGTAATTTTTCCTCGATAGTTGAATACGGGTCCCGTTTTAAGCCGCTAATGTGTAACGAAAAACCAGTAAACCACGCTACCAATCGAGCCAGGCACAGCCTACATAAATACTACCTAGTTTTTTCATTATGTACTACATACATAATATATGTGGCCAAAATGCATAAAGTAAAAAAAGAAAAGTGCACATTAAACAGAAGCACATGTGAGCAAATGTGCCTAGGCACAGTATGTCTACTATCCCTGTCACTAATTCGAAGCACATGTGAGCAAATGTGCCTAGGCACAGTATGTCTACTATCCCTGTCACTAATTCATGTCACATCGAGCAGTAGAACTGAAATTCCCAAAAATCAGCTACACACTGACCTGAGTGTTTATATTCAGTTTTGTGTATGTCACGTGAGTTGCGAAAACTCTACTCACAGGGCACACATAACTCAATTCAAACTTTATCAATTGGACAATCTGTAGGCCGTATCAAAGGTTTTCAAACATCTTGGACGATAAATTTTTTGTTTTGTAAATTTCGCTTAAAATTTTATAGTTATGACGATTTTTAACTTTTCACGCAACTTGAACAACAAGTATCTCGCTTCAAAGTCCATTTAGCAAAAAAATGAAATTAGTCAGTTTCTTTGATTAGCATGTATATTGTGTCAAAATTTTATGTCACAACTCAAAACATGCAATTTGGAATCTGTACCATTGGCGAAAACCGTGTTTTTTATAGAAAAGTTGCTTGGCTTTGCATACTTTTATTTTTCTGGCTGAATGGCTTGATTTCACAAACGCTTTAACTATGTTTGTCTATTTTTCAAATAGGAAATTAATTAAGTTTTACTTGAATTTTTTGTGCACTTTTTTCTGGTTCGGGTTTATTAGAAAAATAACCACAAAAACGTCAAATTATCGAATTTTTTCAAATTTTTTTCATTTTGAGTTATACTCATCAATCGACTCCTAACTCGTTCTGAACAACTTTTTTTTAAAAACCATAGGTCGATTTCGCTCCAAAAAAATAATACGCCAAAAACGCGCTCTAAACAACCGAATTTGGGTGATCAAATTTTTTCAGTAAAGTTTTCGCTGATTAACTAAAGAAGAAAAGTTGTTTAGAATTACACAAGCTTTCATTTGATGTACGTCAAGTTTGGTTCAACTTGAAATTATAATCTATTTTTTAATGGGTAAAAATCCTTAAATCGATATATGTACGGCTTTTAGTACTTTTTAAAATAGTTTTACGCACCGAATTGCTGGCTGCAACTTTTTAACAAGTCGTATGTGTAGGCAAACTTTTCTCAGAAAGATTCCAAAATACGTTGAGCAACATTGACAACAAGCCCATTCTGCGGCAAACTCTTCAGAAGTATGAAGCATAAAGTTTTAAGTAAACTGACCATAGGTCAGTTAAAACCTGTTGTGCAGCTGAAACGTTTCTAGCATTAAATTATCTTCCATTCAATGAAGAAATCTTTCGCAAATTGACACATTAACTATTTACACAGATATGCAGAACAGCAAAACATAAGTGTAATAAAACAGGGTTAACGAGCACCCTGATTGATACAGGTTTTGTCCAGTTTCAGTTGTAGCTGCAAGAAGTGAGCTACCTGTTCGATTTGAGTATGTAGTCTAAGTGTTTGATATGGCGCAGAATGAGGCCACACTCTCAGCGGAATCCCCGTTTTGCCTATTTTCCAAAAACCCCAATTTCCTTTTCTATGTCCGGACAAGAGCGCCTGATTCAGTTATATATATATATATATATATTGCCAATTTGGCCGTATAATTTGTCGGTATGCATAGTTGTCCGTATTGTCTGATTAGCGAGTAATTAGTGAGACTTAAGCAGTGATTCGCAAGCCCCCCTGAGAGCGTAGAAGCTAGCCGGATAGTTTTTTGTAAACATCTGGACTAAACCAAAATATTAGCCCAGATATTGGCGAGCTAGCTGAAAGTTCAAAAGCAGTAATTAGCGAAGTTTAGCGGTTAATAACTCAGTAATTAGTTAGTTTGTGGAACCTTTGGTATTGTTCTAATCGTTATTTTCAGAATATTATTAATGGACTATTTTCGAACGTTTTAGTAGTTAGTTTTGTGGAACCTTTGGTATTGTTCTAATCGTTATTTTCAGAATATTATTAATGGACTATTTTCTGACATTTTAGTAATTGTTTAATGTGTTTTTTATGTGGGGCAAGAGAGAGAATTGGAAACTAGGGTTTTGTTGAAAACCCTAATTTTCTTACCGGCTTATGGTAGCGCAGTGAAGCGCGTAAAGTTTATGTACGGGTTTCCAGCCCGGGTTTGAGGTACCTAATCGTAAATATTTCGCATATTAATACGTAATTAAGAATGCTGAAGTTAACTAATTAGTTAACATAATTTTTAGTAGTTAAGTATTGCTAATATTCCAAGTTTTTCCCATTTCCCCCATTTTCACGTTGGCAGGTTTTTCATGTTTTTCACCCGAAGTTTCGGTAATAATCGGGATTAATTACGGTTTTTATTCTTCTTCTCTGGCGGCCAGGCTAAGGTAGAAAAAAATGGATAGTTACCTGGGCCCGCCAGCAGTCAAGAGCACTTAGTGAGAATTAAGTTAGGCGTAGTAATTTGTTTGCTGAGGTGCGAGGGCCAGCAGCCCTCGACCCCCTAAATCTAGCTATTGAATCGAGCACTCTAAGATGGATTGATAGGTAGGCGGGCCTTAGCGAGCCAAACCCTGATTGACTAGATTTGGAATCGGGAGATCCCGACAACGAATTTCAAAAGAAAGCCGCAGCTTCCCGAATTTAGCTAGAGGAGTCGGAAAAAAGTTTTGGTGGTGAGCAGTCGTATCTGAAGCTCTCTCTTTGTCTCTCTCCTGCCCGCCTGCTTTGTACCTTTACTGCCCCTCGTCTTTTGTAAATCTAACCGTGTCTCGGCATCAAATAAACGAGTACCCTCAAAAGTGTGTCCGACTCCATTCCTGACTTTGAGTTTGTTCAGCGCCAGAGGCGGCCATATCCAGCTCATTCCTTCTTAGCGCCCATAGGGCCTATATTTTGCCACCGCGCCATTCAGCGCATTTGCGCGTCTGTGCCCCCTAGCCGTCCAGCTCCCCGTGTTGCTCGCATTCGTGCCCCACTGTCCGCCGTGCGTCCGCCTGTCCGCTCACTTCCATCCGTGTCGCCGTGCGCCCGTGCGCCCGGTCCAGTCGCTGCGAGTCCGTCCACGCCCTTACCCCCGCTGCTCGCGCTCCGTAGCGCCCTTGCCCCTGGTCGTTCCGTGCCACGCTGTCGCGCCACCCCTTCCAGTCGTCGGCTGCGCCCCCCACGCTCGGCCAGTTCCTGTCGGTGCCCCTCCGCCGCGCGCCGTGCCCATAAGCTGGCAAGAAAATTAGGGTTTTCAAGAAAACCCTAGTTTCCAGTTCTCTCTCTTGCCCCACATAAAAACACATTAAACAATTACTAAAATGTCAGAAAATAGTCCATTAATAATATTCTGAAAATAACGATTAGAACAATACCAAAGGTTCCACAAAACTACTACTAAAACGTCCGAAAATAGTCCATTAATAATATTCTGAAAATAACGATTAGAACAATACCAACGGTTCCACAAAACTAACTAATTACTGAGTTATTAACCGCTAAACTTCGCTAATTACTGCTTTTGAACTTTCAGCTAGCTCGCCAATATCTGGGTTAATATTTTGGCTTAGTCCAGATCTTGTTTACAAAAAACTATACGGCTAGCTTCTACGCTCTCAGGGGGGCTTGCAAATCACTGCTTGAGTCTCACTAATTACTCGCTAATCAGACAATACGGACACCAAACATGGAAACACTATCAGCTTGTGTGACCTGCCCTGAAACAGTAGGTACTTTAATATTCGATTCTACTTGCAATTATACCTGCCCAGATCCAAAACCTATCTATGTCGAATCAATCATTTGCCCTGAAAAGGGAATTTGGGGTACTGGCTGCTAGCTGCTTGGCTGATTCTAGCCGTTTGCATGTCCTGGCATCGTCCTGTTTCCACCATTCTGCTTCCATCCAAGCCCGTATTCCATCCGAGAGGGCACTTGCTGCGCGTTGGTTGACAGGGCGAGCTGGGTGCACCCGGGCCCCCCCCCTTCCCAACCACCCAAACCAAAAAATTAACACAAACCAAACCCAATTTTTATTATATTCCCTTTCCTCTTCCCAAAAAAACAAACACAAACACCCCCCCCCACAACAAAACAATCAACTTTTCTTTTTCTCATTTATTTTTTTTCCTACCCCTCCCAACTATATTTTTCTTTTTTAAAAAAAAAGAAAAGGGAGAGGAACAACACAAACAAAAAAAAAAAAAAAAAAAATAAAACATATATATAAAAAAAAAAATTTAAAATTTAATTAATTTTCTCTTTTTTCTTTTCATTTCTTTTAGTACTTTCTCTGACTCCCTTGCTTGTTTATGCTCAATTTTACTTTAAATTGGAACGGCACCCCCCATGTGGGAAAAATAGAGCAGGTAGTCTGGGGGCTAGGATTACACACAAGTCATAGGCTAGGCTGCGCGAATGTTTACGTATTTCTGTTATCGGAGTAAAATAACAAAGGTTGCTTCTCTAGAAGGAACAAAAATGCACTACTGCACTGTCACAAGGCAGTGCTTTGATGAAAGAATTAAAGGAGCGGTTGACCGACGCCATGCTGGTGAAACTTCGGGAACGGCAGCTCAAGGAGCTGGCCGCAGCACAGGCTGTGTTGGAGTCTGGACAGACTCAGCAGATGACAACTACAGCTAAACTTTCTGAAAGTAAACAAAAGTTGACAAGAAAGCGTCCTCACAGCGGTGGTGGTACAGGTATCGCAGCGCAGCAGGTCGCACCATCAACGTCTGCAGAAGTTCAGTTGAAATAATTATTATGTAGTTTCAGAAGTTACTGTATGTGTGTACGCTTTTTTGGGTTATAGGCGTCACTTTTTCTCTGTTGTCTCGTTTCATTTGTTCACTTTTTGTGTACTAGTTTGAGTATGCTGTCCTTGCTGTTTTTTATGTTGTATGTTGTTGTTGTATCTAGTCTGGGACTGGGTATAAACAATATCTATTTTGGGTTAGAGAGTTGGTATCTACATTATCTACTATCTATCTATTCTCAGTTCGAAACCTGGAATAAAGTCTGTGTTTAACAGCTTGTTTGGTTTACTATTGATCTAACTGAAAGTATGTCTTGAAATTTAAATAATCGGCAGAAATTGAGCCACTGTGTAGTCGTTAGCTCTTTCGATTTACATACATGTATACCGTAATCATACATGTGTCAAGAAAGGGAGGGGGATTTTTGCGGAAAGAAAGACAGCATCATCATCAGAATGACCAAGGGAGGATTCGAACAACCCATCTCTAAGGCTCGATTTTTACGAACAGCCGTATGTCCGTTCAGCCGGCACAATGACGTCACTAGCAGCCTAGTGCAGTGGATCATCCAGAGCATGTGACGTCATTATTTCGTCAATTAGTCGGCTGAACGGACATACGGCTGTAAGTATGAATCAAGCCTTAAATCTGCAAACCTCTACCGCTGAGCTACTGGGCCGCTGATGAGCTGTCGTAAATTCCTTCAAGTACTCTAAGGGGCCTACTTTATTTCGTACATGTAACAGGGGACCCCCAAACTCGAGGGGCCGAGGGGAAGGTCCCCAAAATTTGGGCATTTAGTAAACATGACACTTTTTTGGAAAAATTTTACAAAATTACGGTGTTTCACGTGCGTGAACCTGACAGCCCCACTTGCGTCACAAACATTGTCGATGTCGCCGCAAAACTCCAGTTGTTTGTGACGGTATGTGACGAAAACCTTGCCAAATTTCCTATTGTGTAAGTAAAGCTATGAGCTTTCAAAAAGTGGCGATGTCAACTTCACGCCTTTACACAGTAACAGCTCCAGTCGTACTAAACAACACCAATTAAAATTATAGATCTTACAGACGTTTGTGACGTGATATACTTTTATTTGTGACGATCTTAGCTTGTGGACTGATGCTGTACACACTTCAAAGCTAGCTTTGGCTTGGCTCAATAGTGGGTAAGGAGAGCGTGTAAGCGAACACGAAAAAACAAATTTCGTGCTATAGCGCTTTTTCTATGCGCTACTCGCGCTATCGAGGGTGCTATATATTTAGCTATCTGCGCTATAGCGCTTTTTTGGAGTGCTATTTGCGCTATCGAAGGTGCTCATATGCGCTATAGCGCTTTTTGAGAGTGCCATTTGCCTAATTATTTTGAGCTATAAGCGCTATCGAAGATGTATATGCGCTATTTGCCTATATTAGTTGGTACATTACATAATAGTCCTATTATGTACTCTTGTTATTACAAAAGCTGGGTTTTTTTACTGGAGCAACGAATGAGATGCTAACCACCCATTCATAACTTTTTGGTAATCTGTCGTAAAGCTTTGCGTTTACGCGAAAACTTACAGGTTTAACACTGGTTTCTGGTTATAATACGCAAGGTAAAATGGCAGCAATCTAAATGCACTTTTACTCACTCGAAATAAATATATATCAGTTTGCAATGCAAACAACGAATTACAACAGACTCAATACTAGCTCGCAAATGAGTACTATTACAGCAGAACAAAATAGATCAATATATCGGACAGTATTAAAAATAAATTATTCAAATCAATATATAAAATTCCCTATGCTATAGCTATGTATATAGTTCCCACCGACACTAGCCGGCAGAAAAGTCTGCAGCCAGATAGGCACGATTGATCTGCTAAATAATAAATCCTGCCAACCCACAAAACTTTTTCTAAAAGGATGATTTCTCAATATTTCGTATGCTCGTTTTGTGGAAAGAGTGGTTTTAAAACTGCAACTGCATACCTAAGTGAATTCACAGTCTGATCGAGTAAACCTATAGGGTGGATTTCACAAAGGTGGTCTTATAAAAGCATGATTTTACGTATGTTTTCATATGATTAGCACATTACGAATTTCGTAGATTTTCTTAAACCATGGTTTTGGCTGCTTAGTTGAAATTTCAAACTTGCAGCATAGCAGGTCTCTTTTCTGTTGAAATTTAAACCACGCTGAAACCAGTTTGAGAAAATCTAAGAAATTCGTAACGAATCAGGCGATACTTCAAGGAATTATGTACAAATCATATAAAAACGTACGTGGTAATACCATGGTTTTATAAAACCACCTTGGTGAAATCCACCCAGACTTCAACACCAGTCTCTGTACAGCTAGAAAACGTGTCACCTTTACACGAGCCCCTACTTTATTATGCACAAACATCGCTCTTTATATTATGCGCGTCATTTTCGCATCCTTCGCAAAACAATGACGAGTACAGCCAAAAAGGCAAAGCTTCATGCTGATATTTAAAAGGTTTTGGCAAATCCTAAACTCACTGAATTGCAACGCTCGTCAATTTTCGCGAAAAACATAAACTAACATTATATATAAAATTAATTGACAGTGTCTTAAAAAAAATATCAAAAATCAAAAATTTTCGTCGTCACATTGCTGAAATAATAACTTGGCTCGTGGTTTTTGAGTTTGAAAAACATGAAGTGCCAAATTAAATTGTGTCCAATTGTCAAAATATAGGGGCAAAATACCCCGTTTTAGTAACTCTAAATTATTAATAAATTAGCCTATGATATTATTTACAATAAAATATATAATACACTCCCAAAACAAAGCTAATCCTTCAAAAAACACCATAAATAATAAAATTTAAAGCTATACATGTCAAATCTTGAATATGAAGTAAAATCTGTCAGTAAGCAACCAAGGTGCAACAAACAACAAAAAGGCAATCATACAGCACACACAAAATAAAAACAATAGGGGAAATCCGAAGGGCCGATTCATATTTTAGCAAGGAAAACGAAAGCTTACTTATCATTTTTGTAAGTTTCAGACGCACACAGAGAATTTAGATATATATATCTAGAAATTTTAGTCTCCCAGTATTGAAGCGTATTTCATTTGCCTATTTCATTCCTTGAATAATTTTCTATGCAATACCTAGTGACGAATTTAGGTGCTACAATACAGCAGGAGATATAATAGACAAACTAGTTCTCGAGCAAAATGTTGAAACCCCCCTACGCCCCCCCCCCCCTATGTGCATCTATGGTTTTAACTGTTCTGGTATATGGTGCCAAACGTATTAACTGTGCGGAAATATTAGAATTGCAAATAAAATTTTGTATCAAAAATCTGTATCAATGAAACATTGCAATCCTAAAATATGAATCAGTCAAAATTATGCGTGAATTAGGAAGACTGAACCAAAAAATGTGGCAACAAGTTTCTGTCAACATTTCTGTTAAGTCAGCTGTGATTTTTCCGATATAATTAACAGAAAATTCATAAACTTTCATAACACTCATATTAAAAAATAATTAAGATTTAAAAAAATTCTCATCTTATTAACCATAAATCGATCGTATTAGCGCATAAAATAACTGCATATATTATCACTTAACAATAAAAAACCAACTGAAACATTCACGCGGGAATTCGTATTAAAAATACGTACAAAAGTATTAGTTAAAAAAAGTAAAAATGTTATTAACAAAAAATATATATCTTCGTGAACTGTAAATATTGACATCTATAATTCAAAAAATCTATCTCTTAATCTTCCCGTTATACTCTAAACGATAAATATACATGTAATAAATACAATGACTAAAAAAGGTCTGGCACAAAATAAGTATAATTTCGATGAAGTGAAAGGTATTTTTCAATTCTTCTTAAACAGGTACCAACGCGTACGGCACTATTCAACAAGTCAAATGTTAACCTAAAGAACCTTGAGCAAAATGGTGTCTTTTTTCAATGTGTGACAACATATTCGATACAAAACAAGTTGAAGCTCAAGTTCTATTTGCGAAATAAGGTAAAGGTAACCCGCAGATAGAGAACTATCCTTTGGCGTGTCCGCCCTCGGGTGCGGTGCTCATCCCCGTTACAAAGCCCTGGAGCGTCAAGGGTGCCACTTCAAGAGTGACTACATCCATGGAGGGGGGCAGCCACTCAAGGCATAACACGGACCCCTGTTACCTTCCCACGTTATTATGGTACCCATTTACCGACCAGATGGGGGTGCACTGCTGCTGCTGGGTTGGCATGAACAATATATATACCCTAATCTCTTGCTCAAGGAGACTACGCATAACTGATAACTAGGATTCGATCCTCCGACCTTCAGATTAGAAATCGAACACCGTAACCACTCGGCCACACTGGCTACGAAATATAACCGGTTGATTAATTAATCACTAATTTTGTGCCACACCACATTATTATTAGGTAAAATTATAGCAGCTGCCAATGCCCATACAATTATTATTGTAATACGAAAAATGCAACAAATGACAACTAAACGTTATTACCATAACAGATAGCCAGGAAAATAGAATCACAATAAAACAACCATGCATAGATTAGCGAACGATGGCAAACTAATCAATTAAAAATGATAATATTTTCAAAATTAAGTACATAATAAACAGTCAGGACCCATTAAATATTACTGTCGCTTAAAGTTTGATGTCATTGAGAAACTCCTTTGAATTAAGATGAAGATCTCGCGAAGGGTTGGGCCCTCAAGCCCGGTTCATAGTAATTGTTCTTGGTCCTTGTCCTTTTATTTTGTCCTCAAGATTCCAGAAAAACTACCTGGCCGAATGACTTAATTTTTTACGGGACGAAAGTACTAGCTTGCATGCAAAAAATTAGACGAAACGCTTGTGTCAATGCTTTGTAATAGCTGATAGAAACGTGTCCTTGGCCCTGTCCCTATGTTCTTAAGGACAAGTATGAACCGGGCTTAAGAAATACTAATTTTCTACACCAGTATCTTAAAAACACTACATATATTTCTAAGATTCAAAACTCTACCATTTGATTACAAAAATTAAAAAATATGTCATATATATACCTTTCACAACACGCATATAATATCCAAAAATAAAAAGGCAAAAAAACCAAATTAAATTTATCATCACAAAAAACCGGAAGTACTAAAAAACGGACATAATATAAAAACGAACAGAAACAAAAACTATAAATAATCTCCATAATCCCATTAAGCTGGTTAGCTCCGGACAAAGCCATCGAAAAGCCATCGAAAACGGAGAATCTCTAATCTCTCACTTATACAGGGGATACTGTATAATTTGAAATTTCAGGTTCAACAAGCACGAATTAAAAAAAAACACTCTCATCAAATTTCTAATTTAATGAGCTTCATTTAGAAAAAACAAGTCATCTAAAGCCATTCAGACAAATATAAAATCAGATTTTAAGAAAACGGCTAACTTTAAATAAACATAACGTATATCTACAAATGGTACAATTTAAATACATTATCTATATGCAGCAACAAAATTGCACAAAAAACAAAATTACGCATGAAGCCAATTGAACAGCATACTAGTGTAGGTCGAGTTAGAGGGGAAGAGAGTATGAATGGCAACAATATTGATCAATGAATTTACGTATTCATTCAAAAGAGAGCAGTTGCGTACGCAAGCGTAAAATCGCAGACAACGAATGAATGAATCCAGCATATTGTTCAGGAGGAGATTTCAATTGAATCCGGAATTAAATTTGTTGCAACAATTAATAAAATAGAAATTCCGCAAAACAGGTTATACTGCACGGGTTAGGGATTACCAGCAATTCATTCATGAGATTTTGGTTCGTAAAGTTTTTCCGCGTAACGACTTGAACCCGTCAAAGAGTTTGGATCGGCCCCCCGTCGGGCTGGTGACGTCGTTGGGCGAAGTGACCCCCCCAGGACATTTGTTCGATTTATTGGATCCCTTGTTGCCCGACTCTCGCCTGAAGATCCCCTTGGCACAACCACCCCCGCCCCCGCTGCTAGACCCCCCACTGGAATTGTCCCCTTTGTCCTGGTTCCCCTGCCGCGTCCCGTCCACCAGTCGCTGGGGGGCAGACGAAGCGCTGGGCAGGCGACCCCCAGGCCCCCCCGGTCCCCCTGCCCCTGGCTCCGAGTGGCTGTCCGGGCCGACCCCCCCTGCGAGGGCGTTGGAAGCACTGCTGTTGTTGACTGGGTCTGGGCTGGAATGCTGTTGCGGGGGGTCCTGGTTGTGGTGGTGGTGGTGGGATGACCCCCCCGTGGCGGCCGACTTGAGATGACCCGCGATTCGATTGATGATGGGAGACTTTTTGCGATCCTTGCCATCCTTCTCTTTGCCCCCCTCCTTCCCGCTGCCCCCCGAACCGCCCCCGCCCCCCGCGCACAAACTGTTACCATTGTCCCTATAATACAGAAGAGCTACTGATTAGCTTGGTTGCATGATTGCATAACGAATAAGATCAAGAGTACATAATAGGTCCTATTCTGTACTCTTGATAATATAAAGTATACAGCTAGAATAAAAAAACCAGGCACAATATATTTCTATCATTGCTTCCATTACAAACAATATTATCAAAAAATATTTAAAATATAAACCTCAGTTTTTGACACAGCTGGATAGATCAAAAACATTAAAGTGAACGCACACAAGGAAAAGCTAAGTAAGGTGAATTAAATCATCCCCTACCACTATTCCAACTCTAAAAGCAGTAGACAGACCCTAAGACCACAACAACCACTTTTTAACCACCAAAACCCAACCAAACAACACTAGTTTCTTTATGACCAAGCAAAATATAGCTCCCCAAAAAAGGAGTAGAAAAGGGAAAGGTAAGAAAAATATCAACTACGTACCAAAATAATATCTAGTTATGACTCGACAAAATACAACACCAACCCTTTAGTTAGCTCCTTTTGATATGCAATAGGCTGCTGGAGAGCTGAAATAAAAAAAAACAGTAAACGGTAAAGTTAACCCGCAGATAGAGAACTATCCTTTGGCGTGTCCGTCCTCGGAAGCGGAGCTCATCTCCGTTATAAAACCCTGGAGCGTCAGGGGTGCCAATTCCAACAGTGACTACATCCGTGAAAGGCGGGCCAGCCCCTCAAGGCATGCCCTAGACGGACCCCTGTTACTAATCAAAAAACGCTGGCTAAATCAAACCGCCTTCATTGATGTTAAGTTATAATACTTAAATAGTATATTAATTGATCCATTATCTCTACAAAGTTAATGAGATTCCATTAAATAATTATATGAACATTATGACATTATCTCCCAACTCTCTAAAATGAATACGGCAAATATAACAAAGGTGTCTCTTCTAAAACTGGTGTACTAAATTGCTCAGCCGAGTCTGTCAGAACTCAGAGGGCTGTCTAGGGGCGTATTCTTTTACCGGATTAAACGGACTGGACTTATTTTAGTCCGAGGTTTAGGAATGACAAATCGGGTTAAACGGACTAAACGAGTTAAAATAAAGCAGCGGCTTAATTTTAGTCTGACCCCATTCCAAGACTACCACTGGACTAACGAATTTAACATGCACGCTCAACATAAGCGTGCATAGTTACTAGGGCAAAAAAGTTAAACTTTAACTTAAACTAAAAAAGTTAGGGGTGAAACTCTAACTTTAACTTTAACTTAAATAAAAATACCCTTACTTTAACTTTAAATAAAAGTTATTTTAAAAAAGTTATATAAAAGTCAGTGATTTTGGACTTACTTTAACTTTAACTTAAATTACCCTCTGAGCCTTACTTTAACTTTAACTTTAACTTGAATGAAATTGGCTCAACTTTTTTGCCCTAATAGTTACGTATGTTTAGTCCGATTAAAAAGCAGCGTGCTAAAAGTTAAGTCCGTTTAATCCGGAGGTTTTGGAATGGCATTTTCAAGTTTAACTGTTAAACCGTTTAGTCCGATTAAAATGAACCCTTTAATCTGGAATGAACCTCTGAGAAAGTCCATCTGAGTGTCGAGGAGTGACTTGAGAGTGGTCATCCACTTGTCCTTGTCCTCTTGGCTGGCCGCCTGCAGCAGGAACGACTGGGCCATGGCCGGGTCCTTGTTCTGCAGGATGAAGCGCAGGGGCTCTCCGGGCACCTCACATTCCAGACCCATGCGGTTCACCTGAAACAACAATGCATGCAATGCATGAAGCCCGAAAACCACTGGCATATTTTTAGTGGCCGGGGGGGCCCTACATTTGGTCCGGAGCCCCCAATTTTGGGAGCGCCCCCCAATTTTAGATGAGGTGCCCCCCATAGCCCGAAATGTTTTTCCGAAAGAACGTTTTAGCGACTTTTTAGCTGTAGGGTTTTCGGGTCCTTTTTTGTTAAACTTGGTATCAACGTAGCTATTGTAGCGTATAAAAACTTTTAACGTATGAGAACCGTTTTTCGCCTAAAAATAGTGTTTTATAGTGAATTTGGTGTGCTGCCCCCCAGTGCGCCCCTCCCCCCATAAAATTTCGCCTAAAAATACGCCAGAGTCTAAGTATACATGTATGAAGGGGGGGATGGGGAGGACTCCCAAAATCGAGGGGCCGAGGGGGAGGGTCCCAAAAATGTGGTCAAAATTTAGTAAAAATGGCACTTTTTTTGGCACACATTAAATTTTGCAAATTTCAGAGTATTTTGGTTGATAACGGCGAGAGGGTCCCCAAAATTTTGACCCCGTTACATGTATATTTTAGTAAATTAGACACATACAGTCATGCACAACACACAAACTTTTCAACAAACAATCTCGATTGTTTTTTTAGCACAAACGTACAAGTATGTGACTTTTGTAGATATAGGTTGGATTGGAGAATTCCTTTTTGGGCATGATGCAGTCGGCAATGATGACACTCTGCTCGAACAGAAAGATGCGACGGTCCTTGCCCTTGAACGGCTGAGACGGCGGGCTTTCCGACAACTGCACTGTCCCCTACAAAACACAAAAACACAGTAGTATATCACGGCCATACATGTACACGGGGTCTCGGTCTGGGGGGGCTTGTCCCGGATTTTTTGAAATTTTAGGGGGGGCTTGTC
This sequence comes from Trissonchulus sp. WLG1_4, assembly GCA_030248245.1. NCBI lineage: Eukaryota > Metazoa > Nematoda > Enoplea > Enoplida > Ironidae > Trissonchulus > Trissonchulus sp. WLG1_4. Next base: position 31,178 of record JASANF010008689.1, read on the forward strand.
CCGACCTTTCTGGAGCTTGAACTGACAAAAACGCAAAAAAAATTCAAATTTTGCATAAAAATGGAAAACTTTTGGCAAAATTTGGATATATTTAGCGATTTTTTAGCTTTTTGGTCATTTTTGAAACATTTTCACAACAATCTGCGGCAATTTTTGCGATTTTCTGGTGCTTTTTTCAGCATCAAGCAGAGGGGCTTGTCCCGCTGGGTCAAATCTGAGGGGGGGCTTATCCCGAAACCTCAAATCTGGAGAGGCTTGCTCCCCCCCCCCCCCAGACCCCTCCCATGTACATCTGTGATCACGGCGTAACGCTGGGACTTTATCATCAATTTTTGCACCACAATATAATTAGTATTAGTACATAACTAACAAAAACTAACTTTATGCACACAGGCGAATGAAGCAAGAATAAATAAATAAATTAAATCAAATTAAATGAATAAATAAAATAAATTAAATAGATAAATAAATAGCCAATATATAAATCGAGCATTCGATCTGTAGTCTGCGGCTGGGGCCTTCTGCGTCCGTTCTACAAGTCTACATACAACTGTAAAAAATTGCTACAGTGCAAAATGCTTTCCACTATAATATGTGCTATACTAGCCATGAATATCCCTTGCCCTACTTGTAAGAGCAATTTTCCCTGAGCAGTAATTTTTCCGTCGAAGCCCTGGAGCCGGCCGACGTGCATCATGTCGTCACAGGCCTTGGGCACCACGTGCATCACCTGCAGCGCCCTGTTCAGGTACTCCGGGTCCTCCTTCGCCCGCTCCGTGTACTTCAGGATGTCCTCAAACAATCACAACACTTGCAAAATCACAACATTTTTCATGGAGAACTTCATTCGAGTCTAGTACTCTTAGACCCGGGTTCATACTTGTCTTGTCTTGTCTTTGCACCCTACACATCGCTCGGGGGAGGCGGCGGGCAGCGGCGGGTCAGCTGTATCAGCGATCCGCCCAATCCTTGTGAGGAACTTCAGCGGGCTCTTCGCAGGTTTCCGCAGTAACTCGGTTCATTTGTCCTAATTGCTGTCATAGTTTTGATACTTTTCTCCTTATTTCAGAGATTTCCAAATATCTGGCCTATCAATATAATTAATTGTACTAGTTAGTTTTCCACATGAAAAAAGTTGGGGTCAGACCAAGTTCGTCCGCAAAAAAATTGTTTAATTGCTGATAGCGATACAGCGTTCAAAACAAATAGACTACTGAATTCGAAATTAAAATTTCAGTTTCGCCTGTTAAAGACCTAAAGTCATTCCGACTCGACTCAAATCTAGCACGGCCATGCCACTACTTGAGGGAGCTGTTCTGCTGTTGAAACACTACCACGGTACTACAAAATCGCGAAATAAACGCACAAGCATCTACGCTACATTTTCATTCTTCAAAGTCTCAAAACAGTCTTTGCGTCTGAGTAAATAATATTTCACCGAGAACATTTCAACCATTCAAAAAATGAACATATGAATGAATGAATGAGTATGAGCCTTAAATAGTAAATCTTTCCGCTTACTTTCAATAGTAACTGATACTTCATTATCCGCTGAACAGGCTTTATTAATAAATCTGCTAAAGCCAATTTATGGCCTAATTTCTGCTTGATTTCCTAAAAAAACAAAAAGCGCCATTAAATAAACTTACGGCGGGTGTTCAAATATACACACTCCGTGGACGTGCAAAAAATATTGATATCAACCTTCTTCAAACCCTGGAAAGCTGCTGCTGCTTAGGAGTTGTATGTAAAATATAGAAAGTTCTGTTTAAATTAAAGTTGAAACATAAATTCTTAAACTCCGTTATATCCTTTTTTTTGCAAATCAGCATTGTGTCAAAAAAGATTGGGGTCCGTGTGATACTGATTGCAAACGGTGGTTCAAAAAAGCCCAAAAAAGATTAAAAAAAAGTCTGATAAAACTGATAAAACTGATAAATAAATATATATAATTTAATAAATAAACCCACTGATAACAGTCAATTATATGCAATGCAAATCCTAGTGAAAGTATCAATAAAAATAAGAAACTTACAGAAAAGAATGTTTCATACTCGGAAACTAGAAATTCGGACTTTGGCTTATTTTGGCAATAAACAACGTACATGTGCAATTTTCGCTCCTAAAAAAGCACAAAGAATTGAGTCAAGATTATAAAATGTGATTCATTAGATTACCAAAAGCAAGAGTACATGATAGCGTCTCACTCTATATTATAGAAGAAGAGTGAGACACTCTCCAGCCTGCCTGTGTTCTAGCACAGGCAGATGCGCTGGTCGTTTTCAGGCTACATGTTGACATTCTGTGCAACATGTGGCTGGCCAGATTCTCTGCGTAACACACTTTAGTATATTATAATCGCTGATGCGTTGATAAGCATTAAGATGGGATAAAAGCTTAATAACTCATTATTTATTCATAGTCTGCTTGCAAAAACATTGAAAAGGGTTTGAAAATACCTTTAGGGATATTTTGGTAAACTTTCAGCGAAATTGATTGAGAAACTTTTGAGATATAAACTTTTCTCAATTTCTTAAAAGTTTGTTAATCAGTTTCGCTGAAAATTTGTCAAAATATCCCCAAAGGTATCTGCAAACCTTTTTTAATGTTTTTGCAAGCAGACTATAAATGAATAATGAGTTATTAACCTTTATACCTATCCCGTTTTATGATTGGACAGGTGCACAGGCGTCTAGCCAATCAGAAAATAGAAGCTCGCTTCTGATTGGCCAGCCACATGTTGCACAAAATGTCAACATGTAGCCTGAAAACGACCAGCGCATCTGCCATTGCTAGAACACAGACAGGCTGGAAAGTGTCTCACTCTTCTTCTATATAGAGTGAGACGCTATTATGTACTCTTGCCAAAAGCATCCCAAGATTCTATTCTCAATCAAAAAGCAGAATAGAAAACACGGCCCTAACTTGAAGACAAAAAAATTAAAAACAACAACCCTGCGAATGAAAGCACTTGGTAAAAAATTATACCGGTAGTTCACAACCCACACACTAGCACTATAGATTTTCCTACACGTTAGTTAAACATTTAAAATTTGCCTCATAATACTAACATTAAGGTTTTTCCGTTGAATTTTAAGTATTTCAATAATTTTTAAGCAAAACCTTACTGCTAATGTCAGGTTGTGAATTCCAGTCTATATTACTGTACTATAAGTTATCACTTTTCTGAATGAAAATTATTTTATAAGGTTTCCTCATCATTAAACTGCTTAATCAATAGTGCATAAATACTTGGACATTTATACTACTTCAGCAAAAAACATCTACTTACAAAGCGAACAAAAGCACGACCAGAAAATGTGTAATCGTCAATGCACTTTTCTAGCTCCTGCTGGAATGTGCTAAAACAAAAAACACATTACTGTCACAAAAACACCAAAAATAAACAACCTATAATTACCACTAAATACAGCGCTCAGCATAGTGATCAATTAATCGTGATTTTGCGCTTCAACTCACTAGGGCATGATAAATCACATGTAGGGTTCAAAATGTTAAGGTAGCGCTCAGCAAAAAAGTCATGTTTGGCTCTAAGCTCATGCAATTAGTAGCAATACCACTAGACCTCAAAAAATCGTATTTACAATATTTTTCAGCACTTTAATGTGAAAGTGGCAAATTATGACTGTGTCAAATTTCCTATTCACAATAATTTTGTTTTTAATCTAGCTCAGCGAAACCTCAGCCGATTTTGTTCATTTTGGTATCGATCGAAAGCTCTTTTAAAAATCTAGAAGTGAAAAGTCTTGGATTTTTTATTTTTATTTTTGATTTCGCAAAAAAACGATTTTTCAAAAATCAGTTGTTTTTGAGTGGCTACAAAAAGAGCTGCAAGCCAAAATTTAAAAATAGAAAAACTTTCACGTCTGCATTTATAATTATCTTTTTCATTGTGTAAAATTTCAACTCGATTGCAATCGGCAGCTGGGACCCAGGTCCAGAAAAACTAGACAATTTCGCTACGCAAAAATGGGATGTTTGCTCACACGCTTCACTTTTTCAAAAATTATACATTTCCTAGTACTGCACATATCCGTTAAAAAAGTTACCAAAAGCCATAATCAATTTTTTAAGAAAATACATCAAAAATTTGACATTTTCGAAGATTTATCAGCTTTTTAGGTGATCCATCTTTGTATTGCTATTTTCGCGGCTAAATAGCTCAGAAAAGCTTTAACAAATTTGCAAGTTTAATACCTCAATTTAAAGCTAAGAAAACGCACATTTTAGTGAAATGAGTAATTATAGCGATAAAAAAATTTTCACTAGAGCTATAATACCTATGTTCAAAAAATTTTGAAAATTTTCTTCGTAATATGCACATCAAATGAAAGCTATTTTTATTCTGGGCAACTTTTCTTCAAGATATTATGGTCAAAAATGTAGCTGAAAAAAACTAAATGGCAAAGTCGGTTCCCCTGAGTGCCACCTTAAGGGGGCTCTGCGGCCAAGTTTTGGGGGCATTCTCTCCTTGATGAACAGAAAATACACTAAAATTTTGCAAAATTTTCGACTAAAAGTGCCATTTGTTATGCCCGCCCTTTCCCCCCTTACACATGTATGGCATTTATTTATTTACTATTTTACTTTCCCCCCATTTTACTTTACTATTTTCAATTAATTTATTTTTAGTAGGCTAAAATTCACTCTCTCTCATAAATTATATACATTATTATTGGGTCATGAACTCTCTCTTGATGCTATACAGCAAACAGCTAAACCAATGTACTTTTTATGAAACTCGTGAATTTGTTGAATATTTGCAAAGACAATTTTCTCTTTCCCCTGCATGTCTTCGGGCAGTTCCATTTCCTCGATTGTCTTGATATATCCCTGAAATAATATCAGCCATAATTAAAATGGACACACGTTGGCTGAAATGGACTAAGTTTCGACTCCCTTATACTTAGACACCGACTATAACAATTCAATTTCCAAAAAAATGCTATTTCTATGCAAATAATTCATTTTTCAAAAGTCAGAGGTAATATTATAGTGAATTCTTAAATAATTATATATTATATGTTTGGTAGTAAAAAAACCATTAATCTTGAGTTGCTGAAAACTGCTGAAAGTTGTTGTTGAAGAATCTCAGATATTTTTTGTATATGTATTTTTTGAAAATATTCACTTATTCGTTCTTAATCGTATTAAATATATTAAACATATACCCAGAACGCCGAGCGAATATATTATAATATATATTGCTCCAGTGATGCGTACCGTTACATTTGGAGAAAACAGCGTAAATACGCTGTATTTTACGCAAAAAACCACCAGGACTCTACACCCAGCAAACTTACGTCGACGATGAGGCCTAAATCTCTGACGTAGTCCTTTTCGGTTTCGACCATTTCTGAGAGAACGTAACTAAAACAAAACCGTATGAACATCACTTTCAGGTTTTCTTCTTTCACAATTTCACTTCTACAAATATACGATATATATATTATTTTTTTCAGTTGTCAATTTTTTTAAATAACATAATAATTTTATATACATTTTTCGTCAACACGTATGCAGCTATGTTGCCTTCTGTTCTTAGCAAAAAAAAATGACGAAATTTAAAAAACAGCTGACGCTAATCGGTGATTAATGACGCATGGGACTTTTTCAATTTTTTTACAGAAATTATTGAATTAAAGCAGCGTCACAGTATATACTAGCTTCCCGTCTCAATAAGCAAAAGGTTTAAAAGGGCCGAATTTTCATGACAATCGACAACTATATTTATTATACAATTATATACCCAGTATCACGGTTGTATCATACATATAATTATATGTAGCCACGCCTCCATAACCGCGTAACGGTTTGATTCATACTCACAGCCGCATGTCCGTTCTGCCGACAAAATTACGAAATAATCACACCATTAATTGCGTATCAGCTTGTGTCATGTTTATGTAGTCATTTTGCCGGCTAAAGGGACATAAGGCTGTGCGTATGAAGCAACCCTCAGCAGTCATTTAGTGTATATCAATGCATATAGGTACGTCTTAGTTACACAATGTTAGGTTACGGTATCTAATGACATTTGACATGGAGCGTATGCTTGTAATTTCAATATAAAACAATCATGATACCAAAACAAATAGATTACTGTGACATGTTAGAGCGGCTACAAACCTACAACAAAAAAATATATATACAACAAAAAAAACGCCATATCTCGCCACAATATTGCAAAAATCAGGTTTTCACCTATTCCCCTTTTCCTGGAAAGAGCACCAGGCATATAAGCTTTGAAAATATATAAAACGAAACTCACAATCGTTTTTCTTTCGCTGATTCTTCGGGGGACTTTTCGGGCACAGGTTCGGGTTCAGGTTCAAGCTCAGCGCTAGCCGAGAGGGCATCGACATTTTCGTCAGGAGGGGGTTCTGTGGATTCGTCACCGGGCGGGCCCCCTTCCTCAGAATCAGGCACGATTTCTCCATTACTCTCCACCACTACAATCTCGGGAGGGGGGCAGTCAGGGTCGTTTGGGGGGGTCCCCCCGGAATCTGGGGGAAGTGGGTCCGCAGGTATATTTTCCGTGTGCTCCAGAGCACCGTTAGTGTCACATAGGCTCATAATAGAATTACCAGTTACCACAGCATGGCCAAAAGTGGCTTAGAATCTGGGATTAAATAAATATAAATGCAATCCTTCCTCCGTCTAGTACATTCAAATAATATATCAATTAATACGAATCTGAAATATAACTGTATATAGAACAAAGCTATTGAGATTATTCTCTGCAGTTGCTATAAAGTTTATATATAATATATAGCCCATCCACTTGAGAAACGCGCGTGCAGCTTAATATATATTTTTTGACTAAAAAGAATTCAGTGGAAACTTAAAGTAGCAAAAGTTGGTGACAAAATGCAGTTTTGTTTTGAATATTTTCGATCCAAACTGGCACGCAGAACCTTAACAGGCCTACGCCGGGACAGCTGGATATAATAGCTCACGTACTACGTATATACCGCAATGCGTAATACGCAAAAGTACATTGCTACAGCAATAGCGTTGTAAACAATGAACAATAAAATCGAATTGACAAGCTTTGATTTAAACTTCTTGTGAAGAATAGGACAGAGCATGAATAAACTGACAGGATGAATAAATTATCCTAAAGTGTATAAGTCAAGTTTGACTGCGTTAAGTTTATCTGGTACACTGTTGACTGAATAAAGTAAAGACCATGTTTCACAAGAGGGCGCATGAGCGAGCTGCACGGCGCATTCTATAATTAGGATTTGCACACTGCCTGCTGCATTCGTTGAACACAATGAGTATTCACCGCACACAATGCAGCAGACAGTGCGAACATTCTAATAATAGAATGAACCCGCTCGTGCGCCCTGCAATGAGTCATGGATCAAAATGCGCCCTCGTGTGAATTGGCCTAAAACGAACAATCACTACTAAACCCTGCTTCACGCGATAAGGAAAGGGTGGCGCACACATGTGTATAGTTTGGGGGGGGGGGGAGATGGGAGATGGAGAGGGGAATACCTTCTTAAAAAATTCGGCCCCGGGGGAGATAGGGAGGTCCCACCAGGGGTAAAAACGGGCGAGGGTCCCAGCGTGAGAAAAATTTCATCCAAAATATGAAAAACTCGGTATCTTTTATGAAATCAAACTATTTTTACAGTAATTTTGGCCAACACTTGTCGAAATCGGTACTAATGGTCAAAACATGGTCAAAATTGCGTCAGTTTTGGGACAGGCGGGGGGCGGGGTCAAACATCGCGCGACACCAAGTGTAGCTAGTGGGATGCCCCCACGTGTGGAAGTAAACATCCACCGCCGTGCGTTTTCCAACGGGGCACCATAGCTGGCATATTTTTAGGCAAAATTTTATGGGGGGCGCGATGGGGGGGGGGTGGCAGCCCCCCCCCCCATGGATGGGGGGGCGTCGACCAAAACGGGGGGGGGGGGCGAAATTCACGATAAAACACTATTTTACACAGAAAACTGGTTATTATACGTTAAATGTTACGTTTTCATACGTTATTAAAGCTACACTAATACTAAATTTAGTAAAAAAGGACCCAAAAACCCGTCGAACACGACATCGCTACAGCTAAAAATTCGCTAAAACGTCCTTCCGGAAAAAATTTTGGGCTTTGGAGGGGCACCTCATCTGAAATGGGGGAGGCTAAAAATGGGGGGCTCGCCACCAAAATGGGGGTAGGCGCCCCCCGCCAGCCCCCCCCCCACTAAAAATATTCCAGCCACATGCCACAGCCAATCAGG